>OENM01000313.1:0-16087 GCA_900239745.1 Rotaria magnacalcarata | reverse complement strand
AAACTAACATAAACAAACTATTTAAAAATAGATCGAATGTTACAACGATAGATGGATTGCTTCTAACAATCTTTTGTAAATATTTGTAATAATTACCCTATAAAATCACATGATTTTTACATTCATCAATAGAAGCATATTAAGTTATTTATAAATGCTTGTATTAGAATTTAAAAAACATCCAACAATACAATACTGAATATTTCTAATCAATTGCGTTCGTATATATTCATATTCTAGTTCAAGAACGTGATGAATCCGCAACAACTGGAGATCAAGTCTATGTTTTATGTAATGGAGAGAAAGTTCACCATCAATCAAGAATGTTTATTGTACCTCGTATTTATTACAAGAATAATCGATCACTCTTTCATTTCTTCAATTCAGAATACTTAGAACCTGACGGACATTTTATTTTAAGAATTATTGCTACAAATGCTAGGTGAGAATTCAATAAATGAATATTTTTATTGAGCAAAAAAATATATTTTGTTGTCATTCTAGTGATTTTGTTGCAACTAAACTTCTTCATTGTCTATATGAATCATGTTGCAAAAAACGATTTCGCGCAAATGAAGTACAAAAAGAAACGCCAGCACCTCGTACAACCCTTTACAAATATCTTATTATACCTAAAGAAGAACCAGCTCCACGACAACTAAGATTAGATCAACCAACAACAATGAATAATGAAACACAGCTAACAACTGATTCATCAGCTCCTCCTCTTTTACCTCGTTCTGTTCGAAAAGAAAGTCAATTATCAGAAAAATCAGGTAGTTCATCTCATACTTGACTTGAAATTCGTACAATTGAGGTTTTTCTTTTCATTTTAAATAGATGCAAAAACACCACATCGACCATCAAGACGATCTCGATCAGTACCAAAACCTGACAAAGAATAATCACATGAGCATTCAGTGTGATATTTATTATTCTACCATATTAATGTATTTTTCTATGTACAGTAATAGATTTTAGAAAATAAACATAAATTAGTATTGTTCTAGCAAGAAACTTATTGTTTAAATTTAGAAAAGTAGCATTCTTCTGACTTATATATACTGCACCTGTAAAAAAAGGTAAATAGCCAAGAGATACGCTTAGCGGTTACTGCTTATTATGAACAGCAAACACTGAAGTAGTCACTTCCTTCATTTTCTACGATCGCACTAAAATAACATACACAATAATATAAAATATATAGTGGCAACATTGAATATATCTAAGCATATTTGATCGATGAACTTTCGTACAAACCAGTAATCACTAGCGGACAAAATAGAATACATCAGAGTGAACAGCAACTAAAATTTATCATGTCGATATTAAGTATAGCTCAATCATATTTCTTTTATGGTCGTTTCAATTAAGTTATACGTTCACTAGAACAAAGGTAAGTGTTAATATTGAAAACAAATAAAATAAAAACAATCAAATCAAATGACGTCTCATTTCTCGAAGTCCATCTCGTGTCATTGTAGCTGATTTTGGTGTAAAACCAAGTTGATTAACAAGAGATTTTTTAAATTCATCATCGTTAGCACTTATCATATACCTTGATAATAATTGGTGAGCCATAATAATTCTTAAATACAATGTCAAATAATAATATCAATATGTGATATATTTTCATACCCATGTTGTTCACATAAATCTCCATGTTTTGGACCAATACCAGGTACACAAGTGACAGGTTTGATTGTCAATGGTTCATTAGCAAATGAGCACTTAATATTTCCAAAAAATATCATTTAGTTTTAATTCAACTCCATCAATATCTTACATGTTTCTTGGTACAGAGCCGTGGTGGATCATCATTATGTACATTCATTGGTCTAGTTAATGCTCGTTGAACTAATTGATTCATTATCGCTTTTGTTAGTTCTTGTTTCGCATGTAAATTATCATGAGTATCAACTTTAATTGCATGCTGTTGAACAATATGTTCGACTTTATGATCATCTGATTCGATTGGATCAGGATTTTGTTTTATGGGTTCAGATGCTTCTTTGCTTAAGCGCGGAGCTTTCACTTGGTTTTTAATAGTATTTTTCTTTTCATCACCGCCACAACAACTTATATTAATAGATTGTTGTTGAGAATGTATGCTTGTTATCCACTCATTAACATCACTTAGAAGAAAATGACGAGAACGGTAATCTTCTATACTTGTTAACCTAGTTGTTGGCTGTTGTGATACTGTTTCTTTAGAGTGTTGTGGTATTAGATTTATTTCTTTACTACGAGAACGCTTACTACGAAAAAATGAACGAACACTGGACGACATGAGATTGAAAGTAGAAAAATAATGATTAAAAACAAAATTCGCCAATTAAATGAAGACAATCTACAAACAGGTTGCTAAGGTATAATACTAGTGACAAAATATAATCATAAACAACAATTTTATTGATTTCATTAGTTTACACACTAATATCAAGAACAGAAGCGATTCTTAGTGTTTTACTTGTTGTCTTCGATGTGTTTCTTTGATGAACATCTTCAAACGTTCTTATTTACCAGCAAGAATTTTCTTTTATGAAAATTGATTTATTCTAGGAAAATAATAATCGTGAAATTTACGCATACACAAATCTAGAGAAATATATTCGAAACAACTTTTTTAAAACTAAATAAACAGAAGACACAAGGAGATGTGATAGTGAATAAAAGACAATAGTAATAACATAAGATGATTGTTTTGTACTAAAGTCTCCAATTACGTTTCATAGTTTTAAATGGATCTTTGAAAATAAATATAAAATATTTGTAGACTTCATTCGAAATCTCGAGTCAATGAAGATACTAAATGAATCGATGGTTCTTTACTATGATTGGAACTGTCTAACAGAATAACATAACTATAATGAATAGCGAAGCAGATAATCAAATTCTTAAATCACAATGTAGATCGATTTTTTTGTATCAACACTATGAGAATGGGATGCAAATTTTGTATCTTTCATTTCCTCAATATTCTATTTTGCTATTATGCCATTTCACCGTCTAAAATATTCTTGTAATATGTGTAATATTAAAATAGCATTCTAATTAATAATAGAACGATCATATTTTTTTCTGTCTCTACTCTCAAATAGCCTCGGTCAACATTTGACTTTCATGAGTCGCTATTTTATCTCAGGAGAATGTTACTAATTAGATTGGAAAATATTGTGAATGAACTTCTTAAAAAAAAAGACTTCTAATTATGATAATACATGAAGGAATTAATTAAGCAATTGTCATGTTTCTACTAGAATAAAATAATTCTTCTACAAACAATTTTTGAATTCATGTATTAAATTGAACTTTCAAAATGTCGCTTATTGTCTCGGTAACAAAATATTTAGTGAATTGATTTAGACTATTGAATTTCATAGCTGTAAAACATATTTTCGCATTTGATTTTTTATGATATTAGTTTATCACCCAAACAATCACCAACCACTACATCTATTATCAAAAAAAAACAGAATTTTTTTGGAAAACAATAACTAATTTTTTGAAGTGTTCATTTTTTTCAAACCATATCTTCAGCCTTGACATATTTATCGAATTCTTCTTCTGTTAGATAACCAAGAGCCAATGTTGCTTCACGTAGTGTTAATCCTTCTTTATGTCCTTTCTTGGCAATCTCTGCAGCTTTATCATAACCAATATATGGATTTAATGCTGTTACTAAATAAAATTCAATATAAAAATCAAGCATAAAATTTCCTTGTAACATTTACCTAGCATAAGAGATTCATGCACGTAACGTGCTAGAACAGATGTGTTCGGTAAAATTCCTGATACACAATGATCGGTAAATGTATTACAAACATCAGCTAAAAGTCTTATTGAATGGAGAACATTTTTAATAATTAATGGTTTGAAAACATTCAATTCAAAATGTCCCATTGAACCACCAACAGTAACAGCCACATGATTACCCATCACTTGTGCAGCCACCATTGTCATAGCTTCACATTGAGTTGGATTAATTTTACCAGGCATAATTGAACTGCCAGGTTCATTTTCCGGTAATATTAATTCACCTTAACAAAGAAATCTTTCGTGGAAAATAATAAAATAGAGAAGACTACACTCACCTAAACCACAACGAGGTCCTGAACCCAACAGACGTATATCATTCGCAATTTTCACTTTAAATAGGAAGATTATATTTTCAATGAATTAACAATAACGATCATCTTACTCAGACTAACAGCTAGAGTATTCAGTGCACCACTTAGTTCAACCATTGTATCATGTGTAGCTAATGCTTCAAATTTATTGGGTGCATCGAGAAATGATACTTGAGTAAGTTCAGTTAAAATTTGAGCAACAAATTTGCCAAAATCTTTCGGCGCATTAATTCCAGTACCAACAGCTGTTCCACCAATAGCTAATTCAGATAGACGTATTTGACTGGTTTTTAAACGTTCAATATTCATTGCTATTTGATGTGCATATGCAGAAAATTCTTGTCCAAGTGTCATGGGCACAGCATCTTGTAAATGAGTTCGACCAATTTTATAGATCGTCGAAAATTCGGCGGATTTCTTTTTTAATGCACTATGAAGATTATTTAATGCTGGATATAATCGACGATTTAATTCTAATACAGTAGCAATATGCATAGCTACACAACAACAATAACAACAACACAGCATTTTAAACAATAAAATACTCAATGATAAATAGTTTTACCAGTAGGAAATGTGTCATTAGAACTTTGACTTTTATTCACATGATCATTGGGATGAACAGGTATTTTACTTCCCATGACACCACCAAGTATTTGTATTGCTCTATTTGAAATAACTTCATTAACATTCATATTTGTCTGTGTACCTGAACCTGTTTGCCAAATACTCAATGGAAAATGATCATTTAATTTACCATCAATAATCTCATCACATGCTTGTAATATAGCATCGGAAAGTTTATTTGCAAGACCGAATTTTTGATTTACTATTGCACATGCTTTTTTTAATAGACCAAATGCTTCTATTAATGGAAGTGGCATACAATCTAAGAAAAGTTAATTTAAAAAAAAACATTTGACTAAGAAAATGAGTTTTTATTCTTTACCAGTCGGTAGTCCAATATTAAAATAAATCATTGAACGAGCTGTTTGTGCTCCATAATAGCATGCCGATGGTACTTGAATTGGACCGAATGTATCTGTTTCCGTACGCATTTCTTTGGGTAATTCATGCACATCATTCATGTTTTTTTTATATATCTTACTGTATTAAAATTAAAATACATAGCTTTTTTATGTTTTCAATCCTCTTTCCTTATCATAGATGAATCATCATATATATACATATCCATATATATTTACCTGATCAATTGTTGGTTAAAATCAGAGGTGGCAGTAAACGACAAGCAAATCTATTCTTTTAATTATCTTAACAAGTATGATGAAAAATTAAAAACTATTCTATGCACTAATTATTTATTTCACTTGGAATTAGAGAAAAATTCCATATATATATATATATATATGAACAGTAGAAATACACAAATATTAGAAGTTATACATCGTGTATACATGTCGATAAGATCTAATCAGACAAAACAATAAAGAGAAAAATAAATGTATTCAAACAGATGTTTGCAATTGAGGCAAATGACGATTAAGTTGTCGGATAATATCTTCAAAACATCGCTTATAATGCCATGCACTTCCTTTTGTACGTTTACGTTGTAGGCCGAACTCTTTGCCTTGAACGGCAACTATTTCTAGATTAAATTCTAGCACAATTTTACCCCAATCATCTTCAATGAAGACATCATAAATAAAACGACTTCTAAATATTTAAAAATATGAATATTATATAATTAAGTTCATATACGTCTATACATCATAAATTTTACATACCCGTTTTCTTTATATTTAAGTTGAGAATTAGATTGATAGATTGTTCAAGTAAATCACATAATTGATCGAAATCATCGCAATTTAATGATGTTACATTAGCTGTTTCCTAAAAACAACCAAATAAAACAAAATGATTAGAATACTATAATAATTAAATTTCTATACCCAAGTTTTTCTTGGTCTATTTGTATGAAGTCGTTTTGGTGTAAGAATTTGTTTAACGGTATTCAAGCCACGTTCTACACTACAAAATAACGATCGAACTTTTTTAGTTTGACGTTTTGGCGTTAAATATACATCTAAATCATCACTATCAACCGCACCCACTGAAAATGCTCTATAAAAAATCGAAAATGCATTGTAAAATAACAAGAATAAACGTAGCTACTAGTTGGGAAGATGTAGCCTCTCTTCACTAGACAGATACGAGATTGTGAATACAAGAAAAAAGTTCTTACAGCGGAAACTGATGATTATAGTTAAATATTTTATGTTATGGGCGAATTATCTGATCTAGTTAAAGATAATTTATAAATAAAATGAAAACAATTATGAAAGAATATTCTAGTTGTGATACAAATCGTAACTTTACTCCGAATCTATAATCTTTACAGAAGTTATCACCTCATAAATTGACCCCGCAATAGATTGCTGCTATAGTAGTAAAAAGTAATAATAGCTATACTTTAGTGCTGAAGCAATCTTTGAATCATCAAGATTATCACCATCAAGGCCATCATCAAAAGATTTTGAAGCAGTAATACGATGAACTATAAATAATAATAATAGAATGTTTTAGATCTCAAAATAGTTTCTTCTATAACCTTTCTTTACGCTAACACGTCTTGGTCCGCTAGGTGATTCAGCAAACAACAGGATTCGTTGACAATTAGGTGGTCTAAAGAAAGAAAGAACAGCTTATATTTTCATTTGCTTTTATCCTATACTTGAATATTGGTATTAGTTATCCGTAACGTGGTGCTTGTGAATTTTCAATATTTTCTTTATTTGGTGTTTCAGGGTTTTGTTTATATGCTGATTTCATTTCATTTTGAAATGATAAATCCTTTTTATCCTGTTGAGATAAACGAAAAAAATTAGCTGGTGGTGGATTTTTTCACAAAGTAAATTCGCCGGAATAGAATTTGATTGTTCATTTTGCCCACAAGTTCTATGAGAAGTGATCTGTTGTATGCGATTAGGTAACAGGCGTATCGGTTTATTTCTAGATTTGAGATTCAACAAAATAAAATATGTTGCAGTCAAATAATCGTATCGTTTCTAGAAAAATAGACCGAAATATTTTATTTTCGATAGATTTATTAAGTTTTAACAAATCACATTTAGCCTACATGATAAATTTCTTGTGTAATATCGTTCACAGTACTGCCATAGTATAAAGCCATTTCACGTATGCATGATAGATCTAAGTTATTCTATGAAAAATCAATGACATCCATTAGTGAATAGAAACTTCTAAAAATCTACTTGATAAAGTGATTCCCATTCGACAGGTTCAGTGTAAACTTGATTTATAAGCCATGCATGACAAAGAAGATCATCAAGACGAATTCTTTTCATTGGATTAACTTGAAGCATGAGTCTCAGCAATGCAACACTTTCTGGCGATAAGAATGGTGGCATATAATAGATATCATTCTGAAATGAGAAAAGTATATCATTGCTGCATTCCAGTTATTTCTTATGTTTTTTATATTTATATTACTTGAATTTTAGAATACATAGATCCTATGTTCTCATCATCGAATGGGAGAGTACCGCATAACAATGTGTAAAGAAGAACATCAAGACTCCACATATCAGCCTAAACATATAAATAAAAGAACGATTGAGACGCTTTTCTTTATCAGATGTCACTGCTTATGAATTAGTAGTGTTAAGAGAGATCAGATGTCAGATTAGTTCATCAAAGCTGCATCATACATTTGACAAACATGAATAAATAGTATCGCAAAATGTTCAAACGAAACGATATCTTAGAATTATCTTCTCTGACATGCAAAATCTCCTGATTTATAAAAATCTCTATTCTTGCCTTTTAAAAAATTCTCATGCTCTATACTAGAGATTTCAATAACATATCGGTTTTTCTTACCACATCACCTCGATAATTGGTTCCAGCAATAATTTCCTGTACAGACAAGAAATAGAAATCAAGTAAATATTTTTCTTGTAAAACTCATGTCNAGCATTACCGGTGCAGCATACGCTGGACTACCACAAGCTGTACCTAAATATGCTAAATTAATACCACCCTAGAAATAAATATTAAAAACAAAATGATATTCATTGATGTATCGAAATTACTTTCGGTTGTGCACATAAACCAAAATCAATCAATTTCAAATTTTCTCGGCGATCAAGTAAGAGATTTTCCTAGAATAGAAATAAACGACCAAGTCAATTTTTGTTGATCGATGTCACCTACATACTGGTTTGAGATCACGATGACAATGACCTTTTTTTACGCATATAAGTTACAGCTGATACTATTTGACGAAAGAAATGTCGAGCTTGTTCTTCGGATAGACGATTTCGATTTACAATATAATCGAATAATTCACCATTACAAAAATACTATAAAAATCTATATCATTAACAAAAAGCAAGACGAATTAAGTGAGGTTACCTCTAGGACTAGAAAATAACATTCAGTTGTTTCAATAACCTGATAAAGTTGACAAATATATTGATGACGTAAATCTTTCATTGCCTTTATTTCAAGCGCAACACGAACTGCATCACTCTAATAGAATAATTCACATAAATGGCAGAAATATGACATAAAATACAATGATGATAAAACAATTACTTACCCCTAGTTTAGCTTTATCAATTATTTTAATCGCTACGAATTCACCGGTTAATAAATGTATTGCTTGTTTTACTTTGCCGAAACCACCATGACCTACTGTCTTCAACAATTCGTAATAGCACACTAGTGATGGATAGACAACTTGCGGCATTTTTTCACCACGAAATCAATATATACAAATTAATCATACGGCAATATTTCTTGTAATTATATGGTGACAAAAGCATTAAACTATACACGTACTAGGATGAATGAGAATGAACATGGTATGTATGTCGTCGTCTTCTCTTTCTTTTTCTGACAATCGATTATTCATAATCCAATCGAACATATAATTTTAATTATGCAATTGATTGTTCATAGACGACATCTGGCTTAATTTATAAGAGGATGATTATAATGATTATCTTCGCTATTAGAACTATTTATTATTATTTGTTGTTATTATTAGTTAAATAACCAGTAAAAAATAAGGTATACTAGGTAAGAAGACAATGGACTAGCTATACTAAAAAATAGTACAACATAATGCGATGATCCACCAAATAAAAAATCCAGTTCCAATATATTCTAGTAACAATTTTTCCACTGCTTATTACATGAAATATAGGTATATATGATTTGAAAATTCAATCAGTTCGTGTTTCAGATATGTTAAACACAAGAGTGAATGAGTCCGAATCATCTAAGTCATTCATTACTTCCATATTTATTGTAAATATGAGGTCTAAATGATATTTTCTAAATTTTTTCAAATAATATATTCGTATGAATCGAAAATGATAGGTTACAAATACCATTTCATACTTATGTTGTTCTCGTTGTTTTACTTTGACTCATTTGTGGAGACTGTAAAATTGCAAGTAATAAAATCAATAAAAGCGTTACATTGCATAAAGCGTTATAAGTTTCTTTTCTCATACTAAGATATCATTGTTGATTGATAATATTTGCTATTACGAAAATTTATAGTGTTTATTACGCTTAGTTTATTTGCCAAGATTCGACTTGGAATTTTTCTTCTCAACCACATTGACACTAACATCTAAATTCTAGTTTGAAACATTAGCAACTCAACTCGTATAGAAGAAACTTGAGTTGTACTTGATTGATTGGCAATTGAAGATGTTCGTAGAACGTCATTGTAAACGACAAAATAATACTTGTGTCATTCTTAACATTTTGCAATACAAGATAAAAATGATATATTTTGTTAACTTTTTGTAATGATACTAAAATAGGTTCAATTTTACTTCATTTCCAATCAGCATTCAAAGAAAAACTTTTTCGCTAGACAATAGATATGTATCTAATTTTCAGTATACGATTTGACTTTATCTAAATTGAAATTAAGTGATCTAAGAATTTTAGAAAGTGCACGAGCAAATCTTGAAAAGTACTAAAAATGTTCTAAAACAGAATGAAATTAATTTCAAACAGGAAAGTATAGCATCTTTTATAATTTCCTCCAAGTATTTTACTGAAATCAGAGTACTAAAAATCTTACTATATATTTCTTCTCTTTCTTTAAAAAGAAATGTACAAAAATGTAGTGAACGCTTTTTAACGACCTCTGTCCCTCTAACATAGATGCTGCTCATAATTTTAATCCAATAATAACAATGAAGCAAATGACGATAAAAGATAGCTAAGCTTAGTTTTTTTTCTAAAGGAATAAAAGAGACATGGATCAGATACTATCAGACAGCGCTACTCTCAAAGTATTGTGACCAAATGCTAGCAATGATTCATTGGTAGTTTGCTTTCGTTTCGTTTCTATCTTCATTCATTCCTTCTTCGAATTGATTAAAGAAAAAATCAATTTCGATGTTATGTTTCTTGAATACGTTTCTATAATATACAAAACGAAAATATTTGTTCTTATCTTTAAAATGATTAGTTATGAAAAATTACTTGTTTTCATGCATCATGTGAAAATACTATAGTCATCATGACTTGCAATAATTTTGCAAACACTTTATAATCAGACAGATTTTTATTTTGTCTCCAGAGTGACAATAATTTACGCACTTAAAGACCTGACTGATACAATATACTAAGTAGTGTTGAGTAGCACATCCAAAAGTTCGATTAACATAGTATTAATGAGTTGTGTAAGTATTAATTCACTATTTCTTCTTACTTGTTCAAGATTTATTAAACAATAAAACATGGGTTTACTAACGCTTGGTCGTCCATTAAATTGGGAAGAAACAAAAAACTACGCATCACTTATCCGAGAGCACGGTATCGAACAATTTATTCATATACATAACAAACTCAAAGATCGTCGAAATGACTGTCTCAAATGGGGTGATGAAGTATGGAAAAGTATTGAAAAAAGATCTCAATCGTAATATATTTCTTCTTAGGTTGAATTTCTTATGGTACATTTTGATCATGAAAACAAAAGAGTGCAACTTGCTCTTAGATCTCATGAAATTTTATCTACTCTTATGGAACCTCAAGATCAAAATCCAGCGTAAGGATGATGACTCATAAAAATCAATTGTTTGCTAAAATATTATTTTTATATTTAGTGATTGTGTAACATTATGGCATCCAGAATATGCGGTAAGTAAAATAAACAAATGTAATCGAATATTTAGTTTATTCATTTTTCACTAGGATTATATGATTGAGGCTACACCCGGCCAACCCTATGGACATTTACCCGTACATTTCAATATGGTGGAAGCAAATATGCGTTTACGGTAAATTTCAAATAAATTATTAAACAAGAAGAAAATAAATAAATATTTTTCAGTCGACAACAAGGTCAACAATTACTTGGTAAAGATGAATATGTTCTTAGCACTTCCAACTTTCCAAGGTATTAAATTTACTCAAAAATTAATAAATTTAATTTGAAAGCACTGTATATTTTTTGATTATTTAGAAATGGATGTCCTGATTTTACTTGGCCTACGCATAAACCAACACCAACTACATCAGCATCTGCTTCAATTTTTTTTCCTGATGAAGTCATTTTCCCGAATCATCCACGTTTTAAGTAATATGATATAATTAATCAATGATTACTAATTATTTTATTTTCTTCAGAACATTAACACGGAATATTCGTCTGCGACGTCAATCTAAAGTCGCTATTCATCTTCCTAGTACGTACAAAACAAAGAATTATTCTTTTTGAATTCTTCTTATTATTACTATAGTTTTTATCGACAAAAATACCCCGCGACCATTTATTGAAGATTTATCAATATATGACCATGATGGTAATTCGAATGAATCAACTGCTATTGAAGATCATATTTACCTCGATGCCATGGGCTTAGGCATGGGTTGTTGTTGTTTACAAGTGACTTTTCAAGCTCAATCGATTGATGAAGCACGCTTTCTATACGATCAATTGACTCCATTGACTCCTGTTATGGTATATTGACCATTACTATTTTTATAAAGTAATGTCCCTCTTCCTTTTATAAAGTTAGCACTGAGTGCATCATCACCGATATGGCGTGGTTATTTAGCCGATATTGATTGTCGATGGAATGCATTATGCGCCATGGTAGATGATCGAACACCTGAGGAACGAGGCCTTGAAGTAAATAGATGAAATTTTAGTTCTCGAAATAAAATTTATTTTTTATTTAGCCATTAAAACATGAACGTTTTCGTTTACTAAAATCACGTTATTCAAGTGTTGATTGTTATATTTCACCAGACAGTGCCATTTATAACGATACTGAAATTGTTCAAGATGCAGATGCCTTTCATAAACTTACTGAACATGGTAAAAGGCAATAGCTATATAAAATAAGTTTTTTTTTTTATCTTCCTTATTTCAATTCTCTAAAGGTATTGATCATATATTGGCTCAACATATAGCACATTTATTTGTTCGCGATTCAGTAGCTTTATTTGAAGAACAACTTCATCTAGACGATACAAAAGATACTGATCATTTCGAAGTAAAATTTCTTTTTGTTTCTTTTGAGTTTAATATAAAAATATATCTTTTATTTTTAGAACATCAATTCCACTAATTGGCAATCGATGCGATTTAAACCACCACCAAGTAATAGTGATATTGGTTGGCGTGTAGAATTTCGACCCACAGAAGTAAATATCTATATTTTGAGTTCCTTGCTTTTATTTCTCATCGTATTATTCTACTATATAGTTACAAATGACCGATTTTGAAAATGCTGCACTTGTAACATTCATTGTTCTATTGACACGTGCTATTATGACCTATAATTTAAATCTACTTATTCCTATTTCGAATGTAAGATAGTCAACAATAATGAATGACGAACGATACCATCTACACTTCTTAATAGGTTGATGAAAATATGCAATCGGCCCAACATCGTGATGCAGTTCTACATCAAAGATTTCATTTTAGAAAATGTCTTTCAACTAGTAAATATTTGTTGTTTTATTTTAGTTATATCTTTATTTCTTTTTGTTTTCATTCAGTGAAAACACCTGATACACCATGCATGACATCTGTGCAAAAGTCTGCTTTTCAAGAAAATGAATGTGAACATCGTCTTATGACCATAAATGAAATCATTAATGGATCAGTAAGTGCAATGTCTCGGTTAAGTTTTACATAATCGATCAATTGATTTTACGTTAAATTCTAGAATGAATTTGTTGGTCTACTGAAAATTATTCAGGATTATCTATCTAATATTGAAGTAGATGCTGACACGCGATGTACTATTAATCAATACTTAAGTTTAATAAGTAGACGAGCAGCTGGTATGTTGAACAAAACTTGTTGTAGTTGGTTTTTGCATTAAATCAAATATCTATTGATTTTAAGGTACATTAATGACGAATGCAGCATGGATGCGATATTTCGTTACAAATCATCCAGCGTATAAACATGACTCAGTTGTAAACGATGAAATCACTTATGATCTATTATGGAAAATGAAAAAAATCTCAATTGATGAAGAAGAATGTCCGAAAGTATTGCCTCGTATGTCATCAAAAACAACACTTGATATTTCAGCCGCTGTTGAAAAGGAAAATAATGAACTAGAAGTGAAACGATCTTTAATGACTCAACATAATCATCACGAATGAATCAATTCATTTACTTTTCTCTCTTCTATTAAATATGTAGTCTTTCACACAAACCTCGCTCTCATGTTTGCGTTCAATTCTGTTTTTCATTTTTTTTTGCCGTTTCTATCTATGCTACCCATTGTTATTCTATATTTTATCTTAGCTTATTCTTTTCCAATATTTGTTATGTAAAATCAAGTTTTAGATAGTGAGCAAATCACTTAAGTAAAATGCTATTTTTTTTTTGAGTAGAGAAGAAATAATGTTTGAATATGGTGATGGGGGTATATTGGATATTCTGATATTTTTACAAACAGAAGATGAAATAATGATGAATAGGTTTGTTTGAACAAGAAAAAACTTACAATCAAGAATTTCAGAATATTCATTTTTTGAATAAAAAATTTCAGTTTTTTAAACGGTTTGCATTTGATACTAGATTCTAAGCTCAAGCTAAACTTCGTAAGCCTCAATTTCTTTTGAAAAATTATATAGTTTCAAGAACATAGACCATTGATTTCGAAAAAAGGAGATAATATAGATACTGAGAGGAAGTAACAGATGACTACTTCAAAACTTAACGAAACCTCATCGAAGCAAATTAAAATAAATCCAGATTCATTTGAACATCGAAAATTTTTCTTTAGACGGAAAAATATTT
Organism: Rotaria magnacalcarata; assembly: GCA_900239745.1. Classification (NCBI taxonomy): domain Eukaryota; kingdom Metazoa; phylum Rotifera; class Eurotatoria; order Philodinida; family Philodinidae; genus Rotaria; species Rotaria magnacalcarata. The sequence goes on along the minus strand of OENM01000313.1, from coordinate 1,669 downwards.
ATTTTAAAAGTTTTCCTGGATGCTACGACCGTACGCACATATGGACATATTCTATATCTCAGACTTAAAAATTTATATTATTCTATTCTGAATGAAATAGTGAATAACTTACGGTAAAAGCNAAACTTCGTAAGCCTCAATTTCTTTTGAAAAATTATATAGTTTCAAGAACATAGACCATTGATTTCGAAAAAAGGAGATAATATAGATACTGAGAGGAAGTAACAGATGACTACTTCAAAACCTAACGAAACCTCATCGAAGCAAATTAAAATAAATCCAGATTCATTTGAACATCGAAAATTTTTCTTTAGACGGAAAAGTATTTATTTTAAAAGTTTTCCTGGATGCTACGACCGTACGCACATATCGACATATTCTATATCTCTGATTCAAAAATTTATATTATTCTATTCTGAATGAAATAGTGAATAACTTACGGTAAAAGCGAAGTAATGCAGCTTGAATATACGAATTATTTAGGGATTTGGATGAAAGTCTTTGCTGAATACGAGTACCACGCTGGTAATCTTTTGACATAGTACATGCTTTTATTGCCATATCAATATTTGAATCGGTCGATATTTCAAAATTTTGATCAAACAAATTTAGAGCTTCCTTGTATTGTTTAGAATCAAAACGTTTCTTCATTATTGAGTTCAATGCCATCGATGATGAAAACAGCTTTTTCTCATTTTTTGATTGAAATGAAGATAATAAACGATTAAATCGATATATCCAATAACTATTATTTCTAATCAGTAACATATTTTAGTCTAGAATTGTAAGATACCGGGTGGGCCAGATTAAATAAGCATTTTTTGTATACTCAACAAGTCCTTCAGTTTCCATCTAGTCGGGCTAAATGTTTTTTAAAAAAGAATCATCCTTCGATTCTCTACAAAGTGATATGTAAACATGTTTTCTAAACTAAAGCATGATGAAAATACACAAAAAGAAATACAGATGTCCAAAATAGGCAAATTTCAAAGATGAATCGACTCAACCGGCTTAGGCATGTTCGGCCACTGTAACTTAGTCTAAGATCTCAGTTTGATCATTTCTAATACTCTGAAATGTGAGCTTTCTGATACACCAGGAAAAACCACTCTCGGAATAAATCCAGTGACACAAAATCAAACTTTTTTCAAAATATCGGCATCTCACGATAGCTCCTATTTTGCTTTGAATAAAGGTAGCATCATAAAATGATGTGCCTTCAGAAGCATGATCATTGAATAGCTGAGTTTAGAAGCTACAAAAACAAAAACAAATTTCCAAAACAAACGATTTTTGACCGGTTTACGAGAGTTTTCGTCAACCAAACAAAAACATGAATCGAAAATAGGTTTTTTTTCGGAAATCTCAAAACTAATTTCTTCATTATTTGTTAATGTACCATTTAAAAACCTTTTAGACACAAGTTTTACATACAGATTTGCATGCTCTTTCAAATAATCGTCTCATCTTTTGAGAATGTTGATGTTGAAGCGTAAAAAGCCTACAAAGATAAATTTTTGCCTTTGAAATTTGACACTTTTAGACATGAGTATTTCTTCATTTATAGCTTCATGATGTTTTGCTTTAGAAAAACTATTTACGCATCAATTTCTCGAGAATCAAATGACGATTCCTTTCTCGAAGTAGTTTAGCCCAAACGGACGTGAAC
>OENM01000312.1:5252-102202 GCA_900239745.1 Rotaria magnacalcarata | reverse complement strand
AACTCGAAAACTAGCCAGTGAACTTAAAATTTCAAGAACCGTGTAGAGAATTTAGGTAAATGATTTAGGAAAAATGATGATGAAAAATGAATTTTAAGTTCACTGGCTAGTTTTCGAGTTGAGACGTGTTTCTTCCGCTTTAAACGGTTTTCAACTTCTTGAATCATATTGTTTATTCGAATAATACGAGGTCGACCTGGAGACGTTGAGAGTTCAATAGAGCCGGTCTCGGCGATCATTCTGCACTATTGAAAACCCTGAATACGACTAATGGCATCTTTCAAATTCCGAAATATTCTCATGGGGCTTTCTCCATTTTGGTGCTTGGAAAGTACCAATTTTCGGAGGTCTTTACTTTTCATGATAACAAAAGTTTTCGTAGAAGAATCTGAGAAACACGATTACATGGATTTGTAGAGAATTGAATGGGGAATCTTCTGGAAAACAATTTGGATCGGCAGGGTGAAAACCGGCGGAGTTATAGGCAAAACAAAAAATTCCGGTTCTTTATGCGCCACCCGTTATATTTTTTTGAGTGAAAAAGAGAAACTAACTTTTCTATAAAAATACAACAGTTGAATCTTTTAATACCGTAGAAATAATGTTCGATAGTGTCTATGCAGATGTATATATATCGATTGACTCATAATTTTATTCTTTGTATTTTCATTCTCTATCGTATACTGATATGTGCCCGCCTACGAATTCAAAGTACCATATTATTCTCGTCACTCGGCCTATTAAGCATTATTAATAGTCACGTTTATTTCGATTTATTTCTTCTCATGCAATAGATCTTGACAGATTTCCTTTCTTGACTATTTATATTCATATTCTAAATTTAGTATAACGTTGGTAATATACAATTTTCGTAGGGTAGGAATTCCGATTATAAAAAATCGTCGGTACAAAGACTTTCTTTCAAGCTGCTAATTCATTTATTTTACCATAAAAATGCTCTTCTATCCAATAAAAAATAAATACGAATGAAAATTTATCAATCATTTTCTCACAAAAATCTCATAAGAAACAAAGACCATCCATATACAAACATCATTTATATATAAAAAAAAACAAAGAGATCTGTTAAAGAAAAATCAAGAAATATGTAACAATGATTTCATCAACGGTAAAAGTTCGTTTTGGTCTATTTTTGATAAATGATATTTTAGATTATCTTGCAGTTTGTCGCTCAATTGTTGCCATGTTAAAAATCGAGTAACTACAACATTAAATATCCGAACAGCTCGTTGAAATCCATGCATTGTTACCATATGTTTCCATAATAATTCTATGTAAACATTTTGTGCACGAGAAAGAGCCGTATGATTTCGAAGTATTGATTTACGTACGCCATCATCTGTTGAAAGACCTTTGGTTAAAAAAAGTACGATAAGTACCAATTGGATTATTTTACAATCGTATTGTCTAATATGTACAAATGAACTGAAGATTTTTCTCATTTCTGAACAAATTTCTTCTCCGTGAATTGTTCGTAATAAAGATAAATTCCAAGGTGCATCGTGCTCACTCTCTCGAATTTGCTTAGTATCGATGTCGAATAAAAGTGCACTATGAAGAATGAAGACTGACAGGAGATTGTATTTAGTTAAAATGAGTTTGTCATCAATGTGCAATTCATTGAATTCGGGAATTTGTTTGAAAAATGTCAAAAGACGCATGGCTGGTGTTGAATAAGAATTTAAATGGTGTGAAAATGTTGTTACATCAACACGTGAGTTTAATTGATGAGTATCATAAACGGCTAAACATATTAAATGAATTCTTGGTTAGATTGAAAAAAGATTCTGGTTTTTATTAGGCTACAGAAATTCGAAAAAGGCTATTGATGAAATTATTTTTGTCTTAAATAAATTACAGTTTTATTAAAATTTTAGTTTCCTTTGTAGCAAAATCACGTAACAAACAATTTGTTGATTTCAGTCAAAAGGAAATTCAAAAAACAGATCTCAAACAATGCTTGCAGTAAACACGATGAATTGAATCCTCAATTCTCTATTACATATTAGGAATAATTGTGCAATCAAAACTGCTAGGGTCTTAGGACCATCAGTTGAAGCAAATTAAAAAAAAAATTGTGCAATCAAAATAGATGCGAAATTAACTATCATGATTATTAACATCATTCAAGTGTACAGACATGTGCTGTGCACTTGCTTGACTGACAATCAGCAAATACAATCTCGCTGATGAAAATGAAGTTACTGCAATCTACACATTTTTCTCTCGAATTTTCGGAAAAATATAAACTAATGTTTTATTCTCGGAACACTCAGACATCAAGTTTTTATGCGTCTATTTAAAAATAAGGAAGCAAAGAATAGTAGACAAGTTGAGTGGCAAATACTACGTGGGTACTTTGTGCTTAGGCAAAGGTCATGATGACCGAGTAAAATTATGTGTTGTGATGCAATATCTATTGATTGTTTAGAATAGCAAATTTTTTAAAGTAATTTACTAACTGAATTCAATACGTTGTTCAAATGCAATTTCAACTGCCTCTATACGTTGTAAATCTGCTGAAGTTAGCATTGTTCCAGTGGGTGGTAATGATGGATGCGGTGGTAGACATGGCGTAGATGTTCTATTAGTACCACGGGATTTGTATTGCTGAGAAGAAAACTTTAGTAAATTGATATAAAATGAGTTATTATTTACATGATTGGGATATGTTGATGGGTGCCATTGGACTCTTTGGTCATGATTTGATTGTACTATAAAACTAGTATTTTTTTGAATTCTATGATGACATGCAGTTTTTTCTTCAGCCTAAATTTTTGAAAATACTCTTTTCAATGTATTTATGTGTTAAAATATTACTCTGAGAAGCCGATCTCGCTTCATTCCATAAACAAGACATCTAGCCAGACGACATGATGAACAGCGTCGTCGTGTCAATTGTGTTATTTCACATGTATTGTTGTGACGACAGCGAAACATTCCCTATAAAACGCCGATCAAATAAATATTTTCTAACAATAACATTGTTTTTACGTACTAAACTTTTGAGCGCATTACGACGAAAAAATATTTTGCAACTTTCACATGAGATGACGCCAAAATTACGCCCTATTGCGTTTGAACCGCAAACAACACACTTCAAGGGGACATGCTTTGCTTTTCTATGATAAGTCGATTGATCAGTGTCATGCGACTGTAAACATTATAGATGATTTATTTTTCTGTATTAGAATCAAAGGTTTTAGTTATTACCAGTCCATTATGATTTCTGTCGCACTCAAAAATAAATGTCTCAAGCGATGATGGATTATTGTTCGTACGCATTTGTTCCATAATCTTTTCATTGCTGGTAATTATCACCATTCGATGTTGATTGAAATTCATTGCAATTTCTTCTATTATAGAAACGTTTTTCTTCTGAAAAGTGAATAAAACTTAGTTGAATAATAAAATTATTATTTAAAATACGCTGTTAAATTCGAGTAAAATTCAACGCTACAAACAGATATTCAAGGGCATGGTTCGGTTTTTATATTCGAATTTTTATTACAGATTTTTCAGTCGACCTTCATATTTTATCTTATCGAAATCGATAAACAAGACTTGTCGACACGTTTTCTTTTAATAAATATTTTCTCATTGATATCGATCGTGTTAATAAAGGAAAGTAGCAGCTTGGAGAAAACAGCTATAATTTGAACGAAAAGAGCTTCACGCACCTAAATCTTTAGTCTTAATTTCACTTTATAATATTTCAATTTACTGTAAGACGAAGGAAATAAAATCGACATCTTCGTGTACTTTATGAATAAAATTGCATCTAAACGGCAACCTACACACGTGCAATGCGCATAGAAGCGACCTGAAGATTGAATATGTCTTCCACTGAATTCGATTAAAATCGACTTTGAAGATGTAAAATTAAAATGAAACGCAAATAATGTATGGCCTGGAAGAGCGATTGTATTACCGTGTATTATTGTGACAGTAAGAAGCAATAAAGTGGGTAAAACAAAGTAGAACGAAAAAATGCGAATGAGAATAGAAATGTCTTCATCAAAGAACAAGGGTGACGCAGAAGCATTAGAAAAAATAAATAACAAGTTTGACTTTTAAATATAAGAAAAATGAAATTTTAACAAAAGAATGCATTACGGAAATATTCTGCCAAAAGAAAATAATGTCAATCATGAAAGTTTTCGAACAAGAAGAAACTTGTACTGTAGAAAGCCTGTTTGGAATTTTTCGGCTGATATCCGTTTTATTTTTTGCTCATATTGGATAAAAGTTCAAGCAACTGCAGAATTGTTTTAGTTCTGTCGAAGTAGACATGAAAAGAAAACCAATTAATCTCGTTTGTCGCTCTCGTCATAGTCATAAGGCCACGCAAACGACAGTATTTTCATTGGTCTTCAGGATCTCTCTTTGATGCAGTTCAGAGAACAGCATTTATGTCGATCGACCCAGACAAATTTCTCAATGTTCTCATCAACGGTTCATGTTCCAATAGAAATATTCGTTAAAATATAAAATTCAAATTTATGCAGCACCTGTACATGAGTGCGCCACGGTTTTTGTTGTTTTGAAATTTATGCAACTGTCTGCAACATCGCAAAAATACTCACTCAATCGACATTATTCCTTTTTCAGTCTCTATTGCTAACTTAAGTGTTTTCAAGAGGGAGACCAATAAAAACAAAAGGTAAATGTCTGGCGACTGAGATGTTGAATCGACATACAAAATACAGAGAACCCTGGTCAACATCAATGTGAAATTTCAATCGTCCAATTAGTAGACGATCATTTTTGTTGAGTCCAACCAGAACATCGAAACGAAACTTGATTCATATCTTTCACGAAAAAAAAAAGATTATTTTGGTTTTATGACATCAATTTCATAAAAATTGACATTCGAACTATGATATCGTAATTTTGCATAGTAGTAAAACTTCAAGGCTATCTAAACCTATAGATTCATATCACCAATAGGTAATCTACTAGTACAAAAATTCACCTTGGGAAAGATGAACTTGTCAATATTAGATTACTTGAATCTTTTGAAATATAATTAACCGAAAAAAGAAAAGTGTCATTTTCATTCTATGTAAACAAGACGCGTATGGCAATAGGCAACACCCATAATTGTAAAAAAAAAGAAAAATAATATCAAATATACATAAGAATACAAGTGTTGCAACTATAATTAGCCGCCAATGGCGCGTTTCGTTTGTTTTCAATCAGTTTCTATTAGTAATTAGTCATCAATGGCTTCGTCTTATAAAAACAGTTTGAAATTTTATTAAAATCAGTATGAAAAAGGAAATACGCCCTTCGATATACTATATGCAACAATTCAAACAGCGCTTGATTATCTAAAGCTCAATATAGATTTAATTTATAATTGTAGTCCTGATGAAGAATAGGACGTTGTGTCTAAAGTAAAATAAGATTCGACGTCATTATATTCTTTAACATGTTAGAAAACAAAAACATCCGGTGTGCTTGATGTATCTATGAGAAAAAAAAGCCTATTATTTAAGCGATCAGTAGAATAAGTGAAATGATCAGTATAGATATTGAATGGTCAGTAGAATAAATGAATGATCCGTACATTATTTGTGTGGTCAGTTATTAACATACTTCGATTTATCGATATACGTAAAAGTCAGTAAATTAGATTAAAAGATCAGTATAAAAATTGAAAATGTGTTATAAGGTGATTTACTTTTTTTTTCATGTTTGTTCTTTTGGTCTATATATCGTACAGCTGGCAAGTACAACATATATAAATGTATTGTTAGCTCCTTTCTTTCACATTCAGCTTAGTACCAACGAGCAAAACAAAAGGTGGCAGTCGTACAAGTTGTTCAATATGAAAGTGATATATCAGACAAAGAGGTTCTGGAAAGAAATGATGGAAATCAAAGGATTCCAAAAAGGGTGTACGTAGAGTAGTGTAGATGAGCAGACGAATCGCGTCCACACCCAAGTTTCTATGTTTTACTGATCAACTTTATCTTTTTTACTGGTAATTGTAGATAATAAATTAATCACTTTACGATTAATTACTGATCATTTTAGTACTGACCATTCAATATTTATACTGATCATTCATATTCTTTCTTACTGATCATTTCATTTATTTTACTGATCAAATATAATGTTCCCGAAAAATAAGAGACCAGATTATCTTACAAAAATTATGTTGACGAGTTTTATTTCTGCAGAAAATGGATGACTATAACAGGAAGGAAGTGTAAGATGTTTAGTGTCTACTGAAAATAGATGACTATAACAGGAAGGAAGCGTAAGATGTTTAGCGTCTACTGAATCTTAGTATACAATTAAAAAATGTCCTAATTAATACTTTTGAAAATATAACAATAGAAACAATGAAATGAATTCTCTATGAAAATGAATGTAAATTTAATGAATTACAGCTTACATGAATCCCAGTATGTGTTTTAAATTAATCTATAACAATATGTATGATTGATTATCATATGAGGAGTAGTTTGTTGCATTGATTGACATTTATTATACGTTGGTTTTGGTCTTTTTCTTTGGCTAGCAAGAGAAAAGAAAACAGATTTTAAGATATGCCTTATAGACAGGTGACGACGAAATGAAAGGATCAATAAATACTCACTGAAGGAAAAAACTATGAATCAAAAGGGCGAACAAATCAAAAGTGTGTTGCAAAATAGCGCATAATTGTGACACTGCAATGCTGTTCTTTTTATCTTGTACTGAATTTGAAGTGTTTTTCATGTGAAGGATTAAAAACAAAACAATCGTCTATCCATTGTTTCGATCAAAGAGTAGTTGAATTTCGATAACGACCAATAGTGTAAAAGATAATTTCTATTTCGCAATAAATCAGAAAGCGATATCAAAGTAACAGTGGCGCAGCCAGAAATTTTCGAGTCATGGGCCGTTTCCCAGCTAAATTACTTTGCGTAGTGGGCACCAATGGGCAATTAGAAAACAATTGGGCTACAATTTTTTCCGATATGCATTGTCATTGCGAAACCGTTGCATACTGAAGGAAAACTCATCATTATGAACTAGATCACAATGAGAGACATTATTTTACAATAACACCATGTATCTTCGAACATATAAGTGTATCAAAATGTTTTGGCATTGAGCAATTAGTAGCATTTAAAAAAACTCTTAGGCAAATTGCCCAATGCCTCTCCCCAGACATGGGCAAGTCAGCGATTTTTTGACTCAAGTCAAGTCAAGTCATTTTTTAAAAATCTCAAGTCAAGTCAAGTCAAGTCAGACCCACTTTAAGTCAAGTCACAAGTCAAATTCAAGTCCAATCCGATTTTTTCCATGTTTTCTTTAATTGAAGGCAAATTATCGAAAAAATTCTTTCTTTGATTCATCTCACATTTTTACCACTGTTTGCTACACTATTTATTAATTTAATTAGTATAAAAAAAGAAAACGACGTATTTCTGCAAAACAGATTTTGGAAAATGAAATATCCAATAAAAATTGAGGAAAATTTTTGTACATATTTCAGGAGTCATCATCTTATTTTACGCGAATTAATTCTATGGACATATCTATTGGTCTTCATTTCTATTTTTTCACTACATATCAAGTTAGAAAAGCGAAATTGAAGCGAATAAACCCCTTCATGTATATATATTCTTTGACTTGACTTGACTTTTTTTGTATATGGTCAAGTCACAAGTCAAGTCAAGTCATTTCTAAAAAATTCCAAGTCAAGTCAAGTCAAGTCCCAGTCATTTCTTAAAAGTTCCAAGTCAAAAATGACTTGACTTGCCCATCTCTGCCTCTCCCCCTGGCTGCGCCACTGCAAAGTAAAGATGAACTATTGCAGTTAACTGACCAAGATATAAAGAAAAAGCGATATTCTGATCGAGGAAGTTTCTTAAGATTGCAGATATGACTGTCTTCAGTGTACTAGTAGACCTCGTTTTTGGTACTTACATCAACATTATAAATTTCAATATAAAGAGAAGAACATACAATTTGTGTGAATCATCATGTGATTGTTTTTATTTATAGGCCATCCTTTCAGTGTATGGTGAACTAGGATGGCTATCGCAAATCTATGAGATTTACTCAGATTTCAAATAGGACATTACTAGACAATAATATTTTCTACAAATGAAACTTTAGTTGTAATCTGTTATGTTCTACTATCGATTCATACGATATAAATATGTAAATCGTCGTCATCAATTGGTTAATCACAATAATATTTAAAGAAAACATGAAAAAATTGCTAATATTTACACTGAAAAAAAAAGAAAGTCTCTCAAAATCAATATCTAATTGTCATTATTATACCCGTGAAACTGATTAAAGAAAATATATTAATTCTCTTCTAAAATCAATATTATGAAATATGAAATAATGATTTCATTAATGGTAATAATTCAGTTTTATCACTAAATAATAAACTTTGTTCAACGCTCTCTCGTAGTTGTTTAAAAAGTGTTTGCCATGTTATCAAATGTGTTATGATTTTCCCCCATATATCAACAGCTTTAACCGGCCCATGTACTGTTTCAATGTATCTCCATAGTAGTTCCGTATAATAACTTTGTGCACGATAAACAGCCATAGTATCATTGAGAATAGGTTCAGGTTCACCATCACCTGTTGCAAAGCCTTTTGTTAATACAAGTGTAATCAGGACTAATTGAATTATTCGTTGGTCATACTGTGCGATATGTACGAATGATTCAAAGACTTTTCTCATTCGTAAATAACCCTCATAACCATAAACATCTTGCATAACAGCTGAATCCCATGGCGCATCAGAATCAGTTTCAACGATTTGATCGGTTTCAGTTTTATACGATAGTGTACAATTAATACATAGAAGTGGTAGAAGATTGAATTTAATTAAAGTAACTTTATCATCAACATCGAGTTGATCGAATTCTGGTATTTGTTTGAAAAACGTTAATAATCTTATCAATGGTACTGAGTGGCTATTGAGTTTTTGTAAAAATGTAAATGAATGCAGTGAAGGATTCCATGGAAGACCATCACGAGCTAAATTTCAATTTTAATAAATAAACTAATAGAAAATTTCTTACCTAGTTCGATTCGTCTTTGATATAAAAGTTGTATATACTCAATACGTTGAAAATCTTCTTGACTAAGTAGCCCCCGTTTTGTTTCTACTGAAGATTGTTGAAGACAATTTGATATCATGAAGAAATCAGAATTCAGTGGTGATACTAACTGAACAAGAAGAAAGACAAACGTTTATAAACGATACATAATTGATCTTACTTCATTATGAACCATAATATTTGTTTCCAAATCTAAATCGAAAGTTTCATCTTTTTTACGATGTTTGTTTGCTTTCTTTTCAGCCTAAAATTCTTTCTATTTTACAATATTCGTTTGAATATTATTTTAGTAAATACCAATACAAGTCGATCACGGCTCATTCCACTATTTAAACATTTGAACAAACGACAGCTAGAACATCGACGACGAGATTCAAATGTGATTTGACATAAACCTTGTCGAGCACATTCAGGTGACTAAAAGATAAATTCATATAAAATAATTCACTTAGTAAAAGACAAAAAACTTACTGGATTTCTTAAAGCATTTCGACGAAAAAATGATTTGCAACTTTCACATGAGATAACATCGAAATTATATCCAAGTGCTGGTGCTCCACAAATAGCGCAGGTCAATGTAGAAGTTTTTATTCTTTTCGGAGTTGATAATAGCAAATTAATCTTTCAAAAGCAAATGTTAAACCAAACTAAATAAAAGTTAGGTCTTACTTCTTCGCAAGGGCTTTCGGTAGGGCCATCTTGAGTTTCAAGTATCACTGATTTACATAATGACGCATTCCTACTATTTTTTATTTCATCAATAATACTTTCATCGCCACTGATTATAATTATTCGACGACGTTTTGGTTTGTCTTCAAAACTCATTGTTTCAATAGTTCTCTGAAAACAAAAATATTTTAGTACTGAATAAATATTGTTGTGTCTTCTTTCTTCATATGCGACGTTGTCATCTTTTTATCGTGATCAATTGTTTTTGTCACATTTTCAAACAAAAAGAGATATCAACGTGGATCGTTTAAAAAAGATAAAAGTTTATATAAAGATGGCAGATAACGAAGAAATAGCAAATCTTAAAACCATATGTCAAAATTTGCCTGTGCATTTCTATGACATTAATAGTTCTTAGAATTAGAATCAGTTGCTGTCATTAATATAGGCGAATCATAAAACTGTTTATAATCAAAAGAAATATTTTGCTGCGAATGGAAAATGAAAAAAAAATCCAAAAATAAAGTCTAATCACCATTACACAGTTGCCCGATAGGTTTAAGGAAAGTCACTTTTTTGATTTCATCAGCATTCTCTAGAGTACTACTGTTCTATAGGGTGAACAAAACTGATCTATAATTATTTTTTTGCGCTCGTTAAGTCGTACTGCGATAACTCTTGCTAAATATTTTTGGTACAGAAAAGTAACTTGAAATTTCCAAGCAAAAGTATAGTTCATATAGTATAAAGAAAAGCTTCACAGTAAAGATAATTTGAAAAAATTCAAATATAAACAGAAAAATTTTCAATGCCTCTGGCCTGTTAGGAAAGACCATTGATTTAATTTTTTGTAGAATTAGATTGTTTTCAACTTCGAATTTTACTGTTGATTTCTCAAAACGTACTCAATAAAATCTTATAAGATATCTCTTTCTCATTAGTCTTCATTTTATTGACTTTTTTGTTGAATGTTTATGCTAACGAACCCTTACAAATGATAATTGAAATATGATCAGCATCTATTTATAATAGGTAATGCATACATAAATACGTAATTGAAATTTGATGAACATTGAAACACTAGTAGAATTTCGCACATTTATTATGCCAATAACAATGAAACATTGCAAGAATACAAATGTACTTCACATGCCTATTTAAGTTGATTCTGTGCACATGTGTAACGAGCTAAGGCATATCTTTTTTTGCGTGAAAGATAGCAACTAAACTATCCTACTGATGAATCACACGGGTGTTACATTTACAAGAATGTGTTTGTGAGACCGAAATTATTTCTAGTAGCTTTCGAATCCGAGAGAAATCGATCAAAACGAAGCGTAGATTCTATAGAATTTTCAAAAATTGTTCTTGTCCTCATGCGCGCGCACTCTTTCGTCATCATTTGATGATACCAGTTAAATTTTATTTGATACGAAACAAAGATAAGGGGGATTCAACAGGAGCCGAATAGCAATGAAATGATGATGTAACTGAAGATAATTGCGTTCTTTAAAAAGTCAAAAATTCTATATTAACTTAATAATTAAACAAGCAAGCGTCGTTTTTGTGTACTCAAAAAAAGTGAGTGCACTCTAGATTCGGTCAGTGTGTCCGGCCGTTAACACGATAACCTTTGAAAGTCTCATCCAATTGCCACGAAATTTTGTACATAGAATGATCTCATCAATATCTCAGTCGAGTTCGAAGATGAGAAGGATCTGTCAACAAATGGCTGAGTTATCGAAAAAATTGTCATTATTGACCAGACCGACCATCCCTGAGGGGGAGTACAGGGATTTTTTCAAAAAAAAACTTTTTTCCTTAGAATTATTCACAACATATATAAATCGACTCAGTTTTCGAAGTACACATAACGATCGGATGCGAATCCGATGTTTCCGCATTTATTAACTTATAAAAATAGTTCATCTACTATTTGTAAACATGTTGAAGACGATTCCTTGTACGAACTTTTTTTCTACTATGAACTCTGGTTTAAATCATGATTTGACAGCGTCAGATTTTCGTAGTTCGATTTTAAAAATAATCCTAAAATTTTTCTGTCTTATGCTCGATACTAAGTCCAATAATGGGCAAAATCTAGCAGGTAAAGATTTTAATACTTCACTGAAACTAAATTACGTCAAAATGTTCGCCTATAACATCTCTTATCCATACGCACGACGTACATTATTTGTCTTATGTCATTTCTAAGTGAGAAAGAGTAAAAAGATAAATACTTTGTTGGATTTCGTTCGACAGGCTGGTAAAAAAACTCAACATGAAATAACGGAGACCATAACGTCGCCGTTTGAAATAGTGCGTAATAAGCAGACTTTGACTTCCTATATCTAATAAAACATGTAATAAAATGAAGCAGTCCATTTTGTGTTTAAACGATGTGCACTCCATCCGCACTTCGTTTGGAAAACGTACGATTATTACCAGTTTTATCTGACTCTATCGTATGTTTTTTGTTTTTATTGCTTCTTTTTCTTCTATCCCGATTTCTGTTTGCTTGCTTAGTTTTACATTTTCAAAGTACTGCATATTCTGTGCATATAGTGAGGAATAATACGCGTCATTGAAAAAGTTAGCGGTTAAACTATTGCTAATGAATGACATCTTTCGAACGAAATTCTTATAAGTTCGGAATTTGCAGACTGGATATACATTGGAAGCAAGTGACTGTCTTGCGTATTTGTCATTAGAGGTCGAGTTTACTTTCAAGCAAACTAGACATGAACGATAAGCAAACTAACGGACATTCGTCATTACAAAACGGCAGTGATGGAGAATTTGAATTGATGAATGACCTACCAAAAGAAGATCCGGTTATCATCGAAGTAAGAGTTTCTCAATATATTATATGAATTTTTCTCATGATTCAATTGTAGCGTCGTCGCGTTCGCAATAATGAAATAACAAAGAAGCTTGGAGCTTATTTACTCAAAGGTTATTGTATGCTGAGTGATGCATGTCCAGAATGTGACGTATGAAAACTATTATTTGATATTAAAAGAGATGAAAATAATTATGCATTTTCTTAGTGCATTCTTCTTCGTACACCAGATCGTACTTTACTTTGCGTTGGATGTTCTGAAGTTGATGCTCAAAATGGTTCGTGTAACAATAAATTTAAAAGCAAAATGTTGCCAAACTTATTTTCTCTTTTTAGCATCAAATAATAAAGAAACAGCAGCAATAACAACAACAGGTAAAGCGGACGGGAAAAAGGGATTTTTAATCAATTAAATGTATTTTGATTTAATAGCAGAAAATGAACAACGTTTAACATCGGCTCAATCATTCAATAAGAATAAAGATCGTGTAAAACGTTCAAAAAAACGTAATAAAAAAGCATCGACATCCTGTGAAGGTGATTATGGATCGAATGACAATAAAAACTATTCAATTCATTTGGAAAATAAATTGAAATGGGCTGTTGATGAAGTATGAAATATTATCTATTTGATCGTTTTTCAAACACTAACTTCTATGATTATTCTTGTTTGCTTGTAGCTTTCAAAATCTCAAAGCTCGAGTCGTATTAATGCTATGTGTACAGTTATCGTCAAATTAACAGAATCTATCAAAGCACTCAAAGAATACGAAATGACATCTGCACAGAATTGAACTATTTCATCTCATATACATTACTCTCGCTTTATTAGCTAGCTACCGTTTTTTTTTCTCATAGCATAAACTGATTTGATCGGTTTTTCCACTTTCATCCCATTTTCACTTATTCATATTTGCTTATAGAAATAAAACGCATTGACGAACTATCGTAGCTATAAATGAAAGAAATTAATTTTTTCACTTAGGCATATACTAGCCTATCAAGTCAGCTATACGATTGTCTTTTGTGGGAACGAAAAATTCTTCGTGAAATATACCATTTTCCAGCTAACTTTGACTGAGATAAATCAATCTTAGCGACGATACAATAATTATGTTTATATATGCTAAAAATAGTAGAAGAACCAATCGAGTTCGATGCAGACTTGCCGATTTTGGAAGGGATGCGTGTGATTAACCCTTCTCAAAAATTAAAAATCTGTCATAGTTTCTGCGACACTGTTTAGCCCGTTCCACTCTTCGAAACAATGGATAAACCCGATTTGAATGACGCCCTGTTATGATTTCCGGTAGAGTTATTTTTGCGTCAAATTCATTTTAACTTAAAAATAATTATTTTCCCCTTGGATAAAACTATCAGTACAAATTACTTTTTGGATTCGCCTTAGCGCTTACGGGAGTTTGCAGAAATGGAAAACAAACCTGGTCGAATAAATTTCCAAGGCATTAAATCGTTCATAAGTCAAGAGTAGCTAAAAAATAGTTACCTTCATAATGTCGTTGTACAACTCGAATTAAAAAGCAATTGAGTGAATAGGTGACATGTCCAATAATCGGATTCCATGCCATTAGAAGCAACTTGGGGCCAAAACATTCTTTGCAATTTATTAGACAGTGAAATACAAATATTCTTATATTTGAACATTGTTAGCGGCAAGAGTAAAATTATATAATTGCCAGAAGCAATGCTACTGGACGTACTGCTTTTTGGTGAATTATTAATGAGAAATAGTTCATTAGTACTTAGATGATCGTGACGCAGAAAGATAGGAAATCAAACAATGAGATGAAAGATCGGAAATCGTCATGTTGTCTATTTTTTAAATGAAAAAATAGGAAACATTTATTAATAGAATACCGTCTCAACAATATTTATTGATTGAAAAATGTATGATCCTCGTGAGACGCTTCTCTTTCATGTGACATTCATAAGCCGATAGAATTAGTAACAAAACGAAAGAGAACTTCGCTTAAAACATTTTCATCAGTGTCTATAAATAGTCAACATGGAAACGCATTTAAAACCCGAGGTAAATATTAGGATGATGGAATTGTATTTACATTGATATCATTTTGAAAAAGTCATAAATAACATCAGGTTGTACACAGACATGTAAAGAATTAAGGGTTCAAGTAGAACATAAATATTTGCTACTAAAATAGAAATCAATTTGATAGCTATGAGTCAGCCATATCAATTGAATTCGATTTCTGACAAAATACAGAAGCTGCTAGACGTTCGAAAATCTTTAAATAGCTATGGAAAATTCTTTGAGCTCGATTTTTACAAAACGAGGGAAACAACGAAGCCCAAGGCTTTCAACAAAATCGCTTTTCGGCCTCGACTTGTTGAGTTGTGGGGATCTGTAATGAAATTTTATTAAAAAGAACTTAGGGTGTTCTTGCTTTTAATTAAAAATAAATGTGGAAACTTCGGATTTCATCCGAGAGTTATGTGTACTGCAAAAAGTACGCGGGACATATGAATCATTCTAGAATGTCTGAACACCAAAATTATCATGAGAAACTAGGCACTTTGGTTTCTGGATGCAGTTTTTGTGCATTTTGAGACCGTTTTCAGGCGATGTTTCGTTAGAAAGCTACGATTTAGTTCAAAACTAGTATCAGATTCGGAATCAGCGTTAAAAGCTGAGTCGATTTATATATGTTGTGGATAATTCTGAGAAAAACTTCTCGTTTTTGAAAAATGCCTGTACTCCCCCTCAGGGATAGTATAGTCAAAAATGACAATTTTTTCGATAACTCATCCATTTCTTGACCGATCCTTCTCATCTTAGAACTCGACTGAGATATTAATGAGATCATTATGTGTACAAAATTTCATGACAATTGGATGAGGCTTCCAAAGGTTATCGTGTTAACGACCGGACGGCCGGACGGACACACTGACCGAATCTAGAGTGTACTCATTTTTTTGGAGTACACAAAAACGATTATCTATCTAATTGCTCAAGAGATTATTTGTTGCAATCGTCTTGAAAAATATCACTATGGCCATACTCTAATGGGGGTTTTTCTCCATTAAATCATTCACAAATTGCTTTGTTTTGAAATCAAGATGTTAAATGTAATTCTATTATTTATAATATAGATCATAAAGATGATTGTCCAAAATATGATAAAGCGCAAATCTTATATTACAGATATTGAGGCTAATGAGCACGCAAATCAAGTTTTATTGCTTTCTGCTTAATAGTCATATAAAAAATTTAATGGCATATTTTATTCTTTTTATATCGTGATACGGAATTCAAAAATATGAATATTACTACCTATTATAGTCATATGTTTACATTCCTTGGGTCGCTTCGTTCGTCACAATATGTGTTTATTCAACTCTCATTCCCTGACGCATATTCCCTCTCTATATATATACTCCTCTTTCTTCAACAATAAAGTTCGTTCCATCGTTATGCTACTCATTCGTTATTAACATCAAGAAGGCACAGGGATCTCTAACATGTTGGTGCCGTGTCCCACTTTCTTGATGTTGTAATTTCAAAACAAACGAATCCTCATATTCATTTGTCATTACCATCGTCGCAATTGTTCATTAACGTCAGTAATCAACGAAATGTTTTTAACGTACGATGTCTCTAATTCATTGGAACCACTCACGTCCTCATTCGGGCATTTGGCATTCGTTCTATGACTCAATCGGGAAAAAAAACTTATGAAAAACATTTTCAAAATTGCTTTCGTCTCGTCGTATCAATCTTAAATTATCTAAAATGGCAGATTTTTTATCGGCAGTCTTGGTTTTCAATAGACAAGTTTTCTCGGTTGTATCGTTATTCTTTCGTCTCTCAAAAACTTTCATCGTATGTATTGCATCTAAAACTATTGTCGATATCGTTTTATACATCGAAATAGTTTATAGAACTGAGTCCACATACCCGTCGCATTGATTTTTTTCTGTTTTTTATTTTTCATAGTATCGTTATACTATTGTTTCCTATGCTCTTTTGTTCTTGTTCCACTTCGTATCAGCCTTCTCATTTATTTCAATTTTCTTTTTTGTATCTTTTAATGTGTGTAGACCCACATTTCTGTTGGTAAGGAGATATGTTACAGTCATATGTTTGCATTCCTTGGCTCACTTCGTTCATCACAATATGTGTTTATTCAACTCTCATTCTCTGACGCATATTCCCTCTATATATATTTCTCTTTCTTCAACAATAAAGTTAGTTCCATTGTTATGGTACTCATTCGTTACAAACATCAAAAAGGCACAGGGATCTCATGACACTACCGAAAAAACCTACTTTTGATCCTATCAATATTGACTAAAAATCAAGCTATTTTAAATGAAATTTGACTGATGTTTGCAATTATAAGTAACTGACACAGATTCACCTGTAGTCTCAGAAAAGTCTACGACTCAATTTATTTGCACGACATTGTCAATGATTATTTTGTTTTTCTTTTGTCCGTGAGAATAAAATTTCAATGGAAAACATATGTTTAATTTTTATTTGGAATATAATTTTAAATCATCATCATTTTTATTACTAACAATTTATTTTTTTGTTGGTATCACGCCGGAAAACAGTCGTGATTTCATGTGAGTATTTAATTTTACCAGTCAGAAAAAGTCCTACGATTGAACTTGTCATTATTTCATAAGAATTTATTTCCTCTTTTTTTCTTCTCACTCATTGCCTTCGTAATCATCTTGATTACATTGACATCGCGCCGAAGAGTCGAGAGGGAGAGAGAGAAAAAGAATTGAAAGCATGAACGAGCAAAGGAAAAAGAAAAAAATACTTTCCAAAGAAAATAACGAAGAGAAAAAGAATTTGCTCGGCCGTTCTGAAATGTTAGCGGGGAAAAGATACCCAGTTCTCATGTCTCACAGTGTCGAACAAGAAAAAAAAGTATTTTGCTGAGTGAGTGCGTAGGAGTTGTCAGAGATGGAGCAGTGAGAAAAAAGAGAAAAGTCATCCTGATGACGTAGAGAAAAACAAAGCAATTCTTATATATATATATTTTTTTTTAGAATCCCTACAACGCGAAAGCATGCATCGATTGATGTCCCGTATCCCCCTATTTTTTTTCTTACTCTGCCTGACCAATGCAGCTGTTGATTATTACAAAGAATCTGATGGCATTGATTTTGTACCCGAACATTCCAACGAATGGGTTGTGAGAATTGATGAAGGTAATAGCAAAATAAATAATTCCGAGAAAAACAAAGGAACAAATTGCGTGTTGTCTATTGGTTAGGTGATGAAGTTGCTGATCTTGTTGCAAATGAACTTGGCTTAGAGAACAGACGAAAGGTTAATATCGATTCAACTGCTTTCGAAATGATAGTTTTTCTTTTATCTTTTAATTCTTAGATCTTCGATAATTATTACTTATTTATAAATCCATCTGTTCCTCGACGATCAAAACGAGCAACAAACGATTTTACGAATTTACTTACAAAACACGAAAAAGTATCATGGGCTGAACAACAACAATCACGAAATCGTGTTAAACGAGATTTCATAGATAAACGTGCGCAGGAAGAACGTGTCTATCGTTCAGTAGCATTTTCCGATCCTAAATGGTCGAAAGAATGGTATTTAGTAAGTATCGAAAACGAAAAATATCTTTCTATTGAATTCAATTCTTTATGCTCTTCTATTTTCTCTAGAAAGACACAAGACCGGAAAGTTCAAGCCATTTACCAAAACTTGATTTACATGTTTTACCAGCATGGGCTGCTGGTTATACAGGCAAAGGTATTAAAGTAACAATTCTTGATGATGGTCTCGAATGGAACAATTCCGATATAATGGCAAATTATGATCCAAAAGCAAGTTATGATTTAAATGACAACGATGATGATCCAAGCCCACGATATGATCCAACGAATGAAAACAAGTAGGAAAAACAAATATAGACGATATCTAAATGAAATATTATTTCTTCATTTAGACACGGAACACGTTGTGCCGGTGAAGTCGCTATGGTTGCCAATAATTCTATATGCGGTGTTGGTATAGCGTAAGAATCTACTTCGATTATTTTACAGATATTATGTAATAGTTCTATTATCAGCTACAATGCAAAAATCGGTGGTATTCGAATGTTAGATGGTCATGTTACTGATCGTGTTGAAGCTGAAGCTATTGCTTTTAATCATAAATATGTCGATATTTATTCAGCTTCATGGGGTCCAAATGATGATGGACGAACAGTAAGATCTTAAATTGGCCTAAAGCTTAAAGAAAAGGATTCTATAAATGATGTTTAGGTAGAAGGCCCAGGAACACTTGCTTCAGCTGCATTTATCAAAGGAATTACAGAAGGTCGTAATGGTAAAGGTGTAATCTATGTTTGGGCATCTGGTAATGGCGGTCGACGACAAGACAATTGCAAGTAAGTTCAAATCTTCTTTCATCGATCATAAAAATAAAAATAAAAACTTGCAACCTATCAATAGTTGTGATGGTTATACGGGTTCAATTTATACAATTTCAATTTCATCGGCATCAGAACATCAACAATCCCCATGGTATGCTGAACGTTGTCCAAGTACCATGGCAACAACATACTCGTCGGGAGCGTATAAAGATCAAAAAGTGGTATGTTGATAAAAGAGAAGCAACAAAGCACATCGCTTTCGTGATGTTTTCTTTTCTTTTGCAATTAGACCACAACAGATCTTCACGATTCATGTACTGATGATCATACAGGAACATCGGGTATGTAGCTTTTTTCTTAGACAATAGTACCGCATGGCAAATTTTTACTTTTAGCTTCAGCGCCATTGGCTGCTGGCATATTCGCACTGGTTTTAGAAGCAAAGTAAAATTAAAGAATCAATTGTACGTGTCAATTCTTGTTTTATCTTAGTCCGCAACTCACATGGCGTGATATGCAACATCTAGTTGCTTGGACATCTGAATATGCACCATTAGCTGATAATCACGGCTGGACAACCAATGGTGCCGGCTTTAAAGTAAGATTATTAATTTGACTATTATTCACCATATATTAGAAGAATTCCACCGCGTCTTGTTGTCTGTTTTTCTTAAAATAAATATCTTTGACTTTTAAAAATCATATGTGCACTCTATTTTTATTAAAAATATGTTTGTTCTAGAGACTCATTTAGTAATTAGTTTGTTTTTCGTTATTTAGGTAAATAGTCGCTTTGGTTTTGGTCTCCTTAATGCTGCAGCCTTAACAGAAGCAGCGAGAAATTGGGTTACAGTTCCTAAACAAAGTATTTGTCAAATAGAACCCACAAAATTTACACCACAGTATGTATTTATATAGAAGAAAAAAGAAACTTTTTGTATTTCTATTAAATTAAAAATTCTATAGACGAATTAGTGCTGCTCGCCCATTAGAAATCGATTTTGAAGTAAAAGGCTGCGAAGGCGAAAATAATGTAGTCCGTTTTCTTGAACATGTACAACTTTACGTTACAATCAGTTACACACGACGTGGTGCGCTCAAAATAAACATTACCAGTCCCCATGGTAAAAAACAATAGTTAGATTATTGCTTTTCTATTTAAATATTTATCTAGGAACCCGAACAACATTATTATCGGAACGTGATCAAGATACATCAACAGATGGTTTTAAAAATTGGTCATTTATGAGTGTGCACAATTGGGGTGAAAATCCAAAAGGTGTATGGACAATTAAAATCATGGATGCAGTACGTTTTATTTTATTCTTTTTTGTTTTTGTATAAATATATTACATCGAATTTCTTTTTCTAGACAGGCGACATGGAGAATCTTGGTGCACTCGAAGATTTCCGTTTAGTATTACATGGCACAAGTGAAGCCCCACATCGTATGTTAGCTGGACCAAGAGTTTATGACGAAAATTATAATACCGTCCAGAACGAACGCAGTGTAAGTTATAAATAGACGAAAAATATTTATCAAACTAAATGAACATATGTCACTGTGAATAGTTCAAGTAATATCAGAAATAACCTATTAAAATATGAAACACGAATAGCATAACAATTAGTATAGTTGAACTCATATTTGACCTTTGGTGAAGTCATAGTAGAATTGTGCAATAGTTGAAAGAATTACTTTCGCTTCGTTTAAGATATTTGCTTGGAAACCAACCTAGCGTATAAAAGAATTCATAATATCGCTATAAATGCGCACAAAAATTTCTAGGATACTTCAATAATCACCAGATTTACTTATCTACAATATTGAATCTATTCTTTTTATTGACATTTATCATGAATGCTGAGAATTAGCAAGTGTGAAATCTTCTTTGGGGACCGATGAGTTTTCAAATGTGCATTATCTTAACTGATATATATATATATATATATATATTGTTTTGAAGAAAGAAAGTTACACTATTCTTTTTCTAATTATTTCTAGGAAAAACGTCAAAGTTTAGAATCTCTTGCCCGTCAACAAGCTATGGTCGAATCAAATAAACTCGCATCAAAACATGATGCATATGGCCAACAAGATTCGCTCGATGAAATGAATAACATTCCCGCTACCGATAGTCATTGGTTTCGTCTTCTTGCTCGACTTAATGGTAATTGGTTGCAATAATCGATTTGATGAAGAAAGAAGAAAAAAAATGAGATATAAAAAAAAAAATGAAAATATAATATCATAAAAATACTAACTTATTTTAACCCATCAACAATCTAGTCATCATCATCATTCCAAAGAGAATTTTATTTTCTCTGTTTCATTCTATTTTTGTAAAAGATCGTGAATTTAGATTTTATTTATTTCTCTCTTTCTCTGGGTTCTATATTTTAAAAAGATGCCATCAGCAAAGACAAAAGGAATACATATGACAAAGACGAATTTAAGTTTTGTTTATTTTTTATTATAAATCTTGTCAATGCTTTCGACTGAGATTAATCGATATTTCCGCCATTGTTGCTCGATGTGCATTCGCCAGATGTATTGTTTTACGTTGTGACGAATACACAACACCAAGTGTTGTCGGTTCTGAGAAACTACGACAGGACATATGTGTTTGTGAACAAAATTCAGTTGATGCTGATACACATGGACAAAAACGGAATGCATTGCGGAAACCATTACGGAATCTAAATATTAATTTAAAAGACCAAAATGAAACTGATAGTATAATTCTGGTTTGCTTTTTACCTATTGTTCATGCAACAATATAGAAATGGATTATAAATAGAATTACTCATGGCAAAAAAATACGATATTAAATATATATATGGAGTTCCTCTCCAGTCTGGAATAGCTGGATAGATAGAAATAAGAATGAAATAAGCTTGTTGTGGAAACCTTTAGTTAAATATCAAAACATTTTTTTTTCTCGTCTCTATATAATTCTATAATTACCAGCAAAGACCAAAAATTAAAACTACAGCAATAAGCATTTTGACAACTTTTCGCTTCGATTGAATTGAATCACGTTGTCGTTTTGTTACTTCTCCAATCGCTAAATAAAATCTATGCAATTGAATGGAAATCTTTTTATAGTTAAAACAAACCAGTTTGTCCCCAGAGTTCAATAGCAATTCTCGTATATGTTATCGTTAATATAACAATTGGACAAACATATGTTACCGAAAAGAAAATCCATTCGTATCTAAACGAATTTCATTTTGTTTTATAACAAAACCAACGAGGAAAAAAAGCGTCCTTTTTTTACTTTTTATGTATGCTCATATCAAGGACTTCACAAGCTGATCTAATAATTCTAAACGATCGAATAGCCGGTGATGATACCGATAACGACAATATCCATATGCCAAATATGATCATAATAGTTTGTTTGTGCGTTAATTTCGTACGTAATGGATGTATGATTGCAAAATATCTGTGCACAAAAGAAAAGCGCGAATCGAATTTTTTCTTAAATTTCTGAATTATTTCTATTTACCGATCTAAACTAATCGCTACATAGGTAAGAACATTAGCGGCTATCGATATATGAGATACGGCTTGTACGAAAGAGCACATAAAATCTCCGAATGGCCATGCAGTTTGATTGAGCATATAATAGACATTAAAGGGAATATTAAATATAGCACTGAGTACATCAGCATAAGCAAGATTAACAAGAAAATAATTTGTTGGTGTTCTCATACGACGATGTGCCAGTACAATCCAGATTACAATACTATTTCCACAAATGGCCAAGATGACAACAATAGCAAATAAGAAGAAAAAGGTGACCTAAATAAAAATATGTTTTAGAGGAAATTAGAGTTCAGGCAAATTCAGAATATATTTTTATGAATCAAAAAATAGGGAAGAAAATTACAACGAATAGAAAGAATGATGGTGAGGCTGACAGAACTACTTAAGTTAATGTTAGGTGGGGTCTGAAGCTAGCTCGAAGAAAACAATATAAAACTTCAACCTCACTCGCATCTCTATGACTGGCACCCACACACTCGCCTTCGCCCTCATGGCCATTCAAGGCAACTTTCTCTTCTGTTCGTTGCAATATCTTCAAGTTTTACTATTTAAAATCTATCTGGATTCTAATTTTGCCTACAACATATATAAGCATAGCTCAAGGATTTTAATCGATAAATCATATTAAAATCGAGATATAAATACACTGAAAAGAATTCGTTTTCTTCTTGAGATTCTGTTCCTATAGTCTAACTGTGGGTTTCAAATTGAAATTTTTTATTAGAGAAATTTCTATCCTCAAATCATAGCTATAGATTAGAGAAAGTGAAAATGTCAGCATCAGTTTTCCGCCAGGAGAGTGGACTTTGATATTCATTATAAAAGATACCGTATAAGTGCAGTATCTCTGTAATAAGCGAAAGACACGAATTGTTTTCTGGATATTCATGGTTGATTTAGTTCTATATAATGCACATCGTCTTGGCTCAAATGCAATTTATCAGTTGAAAGATTTTTCTTCGAAGCTCAATTTTCTGATATATGTGAATGTAGTTCATTGTTGATTTTTATCATGTCCTCTAGTTTTGCAGTTGTTCTATTCCAAANATTTCAATTGTAATTTTTATTAAAAAAGAAAAACTAGAAAAGAAAAAATATCCCTACGAACCAAAAAGGACATTTCTATAGATTTATCAAAGAAGACATGTTTTGAAATGTTCTTTTTCAGAAAAAAGAAAAGGGACCGTTTGACTCATGAGTTGAAACTATGAATTTAATTAATTTGACAGTCGTCTTGAGAGAAAAACTCTTCACTTCGATTACTATTTAATGCACGAATTCAAAATAATTTATCAAGCTTTATCTTACTCACTTTTAAAGTTAAAGGTAAAGCAGTTGACGGTTCCAATTTTGAAATAGTATAATTTATCAGTACGGCCATTTCTTTTTCTTTCATCGAAATTATCTACTTCTATTGATTCGTTCTATATTTATTTGTCTATTCCAATCGTATTATATGAATAAGAAAGAATCTGATTTTGAGAAATTTTTTCCTACTTCCCTTTTCTCTATTTCTATCTCTCTTTTCATCTCTTCTCTTCTCTATGCTAGCCATTTTTTATTAGGATGCTTTCAGCGACTGTTGCTGCCCTTTCTCTTCTTATTTATTACTTGTCGAAAAGTTTTCTTGACAGGACAAAAGAAAGCGACTTGAAAGTATCGAGTAGTAAAAAGACAGCGATGATCTATGTTGAAAATAATAACAACAAAATAGAAGAAGAGAGAGAGAGACTGTAAATCTATCTGAAGATCAGCTTATTAATCTTATTGTTCAACACCATACACAGTTATTTGATTCTATGAAATACGGAGCTCTTCTTTTTTGTTTTATCCCTCGGCAGTTTTTGTTGTTGCTACATATTAAATGATCCACAGATATGTTTTGAAGACAAAAGAAACAGATAGAGAGAGAGGGGGGGGGGAGGAGATAGACAATAATCTTCTATTGTGATTATGCGTGAGTTGCTCTTTACTTCACGCAAAAATAAAAGATAGAGGAAAAAAACTTTTAGGACTTTTCTCACACTCGTTTCCGCACATATTTGCATGGCATTTGAGTCACCCTCTCGCTCTCTACTTGCCTAAGAAATCAAAGGAGTAGTGCACAATCGAATGCTAATGAGTAACAGAGAACGCTTTGAATTGTTTTCTCTGTTGAGTTAACTATTCTATTTCAAATGCGTGAATACGAGACTGGATTTGGTGTATATTTGCATTTGTATGCGCAAGCTTATTTCAATAGAACACATGAGTTCATTCTCGAAACTCTTTGGAACACTGATTTTTATAGCCAGGATAAATTATCATAACTATGACATTCAATGTCATACTTTTTGAAATTTACTCAGTGGATTACTAAAGATTTCAAAAGCTTCTTTCAGTGTTCCTTTATCTCATTTTTAATGATGCATTGCTAATATACTTTTCCATGACTTTCACTATAGTTAATTGATACATGTCATGTATATAATGGAAAACTACGTAACCGAGAAACTATTTTTTCAGCATTACGCAGAACAATGCACATGATGTATAATGCATAATAATGTGAATATTTGATGAAAACAAAATGGAAATTTTTCCACGACGACCCTGCTAAAGCTACGAAATATTTTTCTCAGTAAAGGGCCTTGTAAAAAAGACGTAAATGTTTGTGAATCGGCTGTGAAATTTTTAGGTTTTATGGTTTGACATAAAATCTAAGGAAAAATCTATGTTTCTTCAGCTGAATTGCAACGTCCAATGAAAATCTATCGTATTCACGTTTTACATACATTTACCGCTATAATATTTTGCCATCTGAATATTATATTTCATTCGTGATCAATCTGAGTAGAAAGAAATAATTCTTATGACCGTGGTACTCAGCGATAAGTGCTTACCCTAAAATATGTCGCTAGTCTTAACTCGACCTTATGGATTTCGAGTACAACAAGTGGGTACTCGCATTGTAACGTTAAATATTTTGTGAGTATTCATGTATTAATATTTATATGCTACGATAATTTATACAAATTATTTATCAGTATAGTTTCTAATTCACATTGTTGTCATTATTAGATCTGTGTTTCTCAACCAGAAAAATAATTAGATTTACGGCTAATTTTAGAATCAAAAATATTGAATGATCCTCATATACGACAGTAGTGTAGGCATTCTATAATGAATCAAAGGTTAGTTTTCATTATTAATAAATTTTATTCCATCCCGGTAACTTGTCTTAAGAAAATGTTCAATTTTACTCCAGAAGTAAATAGTAGTTGAGAATAAAAAATTCTGTTTATCTAATGAAACTACTATAAGTATAGAGATCCATGTTTAGATTATTATGCTCTTGCTCTGCATTACAAATTGTAGCAAACACTGATACAAAATTATTCATCCTATATGAACAACATCTAATTATCAAAAGTAATATGTACAACGTTGCCATTGTACTTCTGGAGCATTAAGTAAACGGATGTGAAAAAGAAACATGTCCTGCAACAGATAAAGCCGAGAGGCGATTGTGTGATAAGCAACAGTAGTTGCACCATGTTTCTATACCTCAGGAAATATCCTAGCAAATATTTGTGCATTACATTACCGAAGCGAATACTTTCTGCAGTAAGACGAGTGAGTGTTCGCTAGATGATGCGAAAAGTACATTTAGATTGGCAATCCGTACTTCTGTTATGAGTGTTTTCACTAGGGTAGTTATTTGAAGTGTCGTCGTGAGTTCACGCTGCTATGAACAGTTATTATAAATAAAAGATGATTAAGTTAAAAAGTAATTTATCTGATTGAGACTTCTCTGTATTCTACAGACTGTTTTGTTTCTTTGACTTCATCAATAACTTAGCTTTTTAGTCTATCATGTTTATAATATCGTCTTTCTCATTCTGATCACTAAGGAAATATTTAGAAAATATGTTTCCCTAAAAATAGCACGATAATAATAATAATACTGTTCGAGAAGTTGATTTAGCATTTATTTGATTTTTTTTCCTTTTATAATAATTACACTAGATATGTTTTTGTGTTGTCAAAAAAAAATGAGTACACTCTAGATTCGGTCTGTGTGTCCGTCCGGCCGTTTACACGATAACCTTTGGAAGCCTCATCCAATTGTCATGAAATTTTGTACACATAACGATCTCATTAATATCTCAGTCGAGTTCGAAGATGAGAAGGATCCGTCAAGAAATGGATGAGTTATCGAAAAAATTGTCATTTTTGACTATACCATCCCTGAGGGGGAGTACAGGGATTTTTCAAAACAAAAATTTCTCTCAGAATTATCGACAGCATATATAAATCGACTCAGTTTTTGACGCTGATTCCGAATCTGATACTAGTTTTGAACTAAATCGTAGCTTTCTAACGAAACATCGCCTGAAAAAGGTCTCAAAATGCACAAAAACTGAATTCAGAAACCAAATTGCCTAGTTTCTCATGATAATTTTGGTGTTCAGACATTCTAGAATGACTCACATATCCCATGCACTTTTTGCAGTACGCATAACTCTCGGATGAAATCCGAAGTTTCCACATTTATTAATATATGCGATGATTGAAATATGTCAACGTCATATATTTGTCTTTAATATCAAATATGTATTTATTATCTGGAAATAGCTCTACATCGATTATAATATTCATGTATAATTCACGCTGAATTCCGTTAAATCTCTATGACTGTTATTTAGTTTTTTGTGAATTAATGATCAATCTAATTTCTATGAGTAATTATTTTAATGGTTTACATGTATATCTAAAGTAGTGGCAAAAAGTTTAAGAACAACGTATATTTGATTTTTTTCTATAACGCGAAGCACCTAGCTCAAATTCAAATAGTAATTTGATTAACTAATGAGGTGCTCTATCAAATGCATCATATACCAAGGTTTCATAGATGAACTATGATGACCAGATTGCTAAAAAACCGGACATGGCAATTTTCAAGTCTCAGAAAACTTTGTTGGACGTGTTTTTTAACAATACCATCTTAAAGAGCATAGCATGCTGATCAAAATGAAGGGTCGCCGCATTTTTTACGACCTTTCCTTGAAAAGTTACAAGCATCGTAAAAGGGAAAAAAAGTAAAATTGATCAGAAAACCACGAAAAATAGCCGAAAAACCGTCTTTTTTCGGTTTTCGTGATACTTGTAACATTTCAAGGGATGGTCGTAGAAAACGCGGCGACCCTTCATTTTGATCAGCATGCTGTGCTCTTTAAGATGGCACTGTTAAAAAACACGTCCAACAAAGTTTTCTGAGACTTGTAAATTGCCATGCCCGGTTTTTTAGAAATCTGGTCATCATAGTTCATCTATGATGACCTTGGTATATGATGCATTTGATAGAGCACCTCATTAACTAATCAAATTACAATTTGAATTTGAGCTAGGTGCTTCGCGTTATAGAAAAAGATCAAAGATACGTTGTTCTTGAACTTGTTGCCACCACTTTATATAACTTAGCGATATGAACATAAATGCAATATAGTAAATATGATGGTTTTTAGCCGTAGTATTACAATTATTCTCGGTTTTATTTTTGTAGGCCATGCTAGGGGGAAACAGCAGACTTTTGGACTTCAAGTTACTTTCAGCTACTTTAAGCTACTTCAAGTAATTAGTTTACTTTGAAGTATTTTTCTTGAGGGTGTACCTGAAGTACTTGAGATTACTTCAAGCAGTCTACTTTGATGTACTTTGACGTACTTTTCTACTTCAAGTCTGCCGTTTTCCCCTTGAGGCCATGGCAGGGCAACACAACTGACATTATTCATTTATTATCGAGAACTCTTATTTTCTTACAGGTAGTTTCAACATATGCTACATCATCAATAAAAAATCGGCTTCAACAAAACGAATACACTTATCTATGACTATAGATCGACGTATTATCGAATAAGAAACAATTTTTTCACCTGTTTTAAATCAGTAAAACATGAAGAAATTAGAGGATTTTCCAAATTCTTTTCTTCGAACGGCAAAAACGAATTGCCGCAATTCTGTTCACTTGCTTAAGCACATCTTATTGAAAAGTATTTTTCATTTCATTTGTTTTCAATGTCTAGAAATTGCCGTTTACTGAAAACTAAACAAACAGAACTAGTCAACACTTCGATTGCTACATTTTCACAAAATAACAGTTAGAAGAATAACAAGTCATCTTAGAATCATCAAATCGCGTTTGTTTATTGATATTTTGCCATGTTTGTTGCATGTTGTTTGATTCATGAAGTCAAACAAATAGGCTGAAATTACCATGCAGATCGAAATCATACAATAAAAGCATGATAATTGCGAATAAGAATTAATGTGAAATATGTTTTGCATATCCGGGACAGAGAGACGTTGGATCTTTATCGACAACAGCGACTGCAAAATATTACCACAAAATCTACATAATATAAAAGTCTGCCGTCCTGAACAATCGATAGCAGTCCGGAAGTCTCCTGATTTCATATTCATTATGTACGACTAAAATAAAATATAGTGATACTTGAAGTATCAACGGTTTTGTTTTCTATGTTTTATAGAAGAGTTTATATCATTATGTAAGCTTTTCTTAAAATACATAGTCTATTTATGAAAATTATAGAGATTATTTTTCTAGGAATAATTAACTTCTACGGCAAAAGAACGTGTCGCTCTTTGCGTCTTCATTTACAATCTATCTTATTTTCTTCCGGAAAAAGTATCAAACAAAAAATAAGGATAAAAAGATCTATGCTGCCATGAAAGATAATGAAAATGTTCTCAATTCTATTAATGCAATTGAGTGATGATCATTGTCATTGAAGCAACTCAATTTAAATAATATTGTCTGAAATCTATAACTGTAAGAATAGATAATTCACGAATTTAATTGAGTACCAGCAAGAATGCAAAGGACCTGCCATTTGTAATTTAACTAGAGATTTATTCAAATATATTAAAATGTTGTTCATGCGTTCATTTTCTGCTCTGCCATTGATATTTACAAAAGCTACTTTGCTATTCCCCAATTTAGCTTTCTTCAAAAGCATAAATATTAATAACAGGAATTCATTGAGTTTCTTTCTCTTAGGCTGATCGCTTCAATAATTGTTGGTCAACGAATGTTGTTGCTCGTAAAGACAATTAAACAATAAGGACTATAACGTTTAATTTAAACGAATAATTATATTTAATATACAAATAAAGTGATTATTAGTAGTGGCGAAGGAGAGATAGGAAGCCTACACGCGGATTATCCGCCTCGAAAACTGAGTCACTGTTTGAATAAAATACAGGGCTGTCACATATTCATGTTTACAGTGATACTTGTTCTAGGCGTTCTCAACTTGAGCTTTAGTAAATCTAGCAATGATGGAAAAAATATTTTATACATCAACAAATCGCGCTCATCCTAGTATTCAAAAATTCCTGCATTCAGCTGCGAGGTTGATCAATCTATACTTTCGAACTATGTTTTTTTCAAAAAATCAAATATTGATGCATACCCTTGTAATTGTAAACCACTGTGGTGAGCTTATTCGATTCAAAACGCAAATGCTTGATTCAAATTTTAATTTAGACTTCGGAAATTTTCATCGGAATTGTTCTATTACTTGTACATTGTTTGCTCGATTGATATACTCGGATGAACAATATTGCATTTATTCAAATCATTCTTATGGAAAATAATATTCAGGATTTTTATCTCTTTGTTTCAATTTTCTATTTTGTTTTGCCGGATTTATGAGAATCCTATCTTCAAAATAGATAGAATAAATGAAAACTAAAGAATTCATTAGCATTTTATGTAAATTAAAACACCTTTATGATTTCTATTTATAAATATCAATATTTTTTGGCTTATTTTTTTCTTCTATAAAATATAAGAATTTAATTAAGTCACTATTAGGGGTTTACAACTCACGCTCGCAGTGGCCGCCTTTTTTGGCATAGAATACGCGATCGCCTTCGGTCATTTTTATCTAGTCTATTCCTCGAAAAACAACATTCACATTTTTTGCGCCTGTGGTCTCCCTCAGGTATCATGAATACAACATTTTTGTTGGCGAGCCAAAATCGTAAGAGTTTGAAGATTTATTAGTGCTGATGACGAATATCATCGTGAGAACTCTCAAAAGGCTTTTATTCATGAAATAGCCCTAATAACTATTTGCGTCACATTCATGATTATTTGACCCTTCCCAGCGTAATTATTCACTCAAACTCAACAAAAAAAAAACACCTTTTCTAACTCAGAATTTTGCGTTCTGTGTGAGCCTAAACCTTTTACAATCATAAACTATAATATTTGCAACGGAATTCGTGATCCCCAGCGGAAATTAACAATTTGTCTAACATATCGCATTTTGCATCTATGACACTTTGCGAAGTCAGTACTATTGCGAAGTAAAATTCGAGCCATCAGTGTAATTTTTCAAGGTCTATCGATTGGTAGTTTCAAAAAGGTAGGATAATAGATATAACAAGGTGAGAAGTAAAAAATTACAGAAAGCTTCTGTCATCGTCGAAACAAATATGGTCGAGAAAAAGATCGCCTAAAACAAATATTATTGAATTAGAGGATTATCTTGAATTTGGTCGAAAGTAAAAATGTCGAAAAGAAAAATGTCGAAACTAAAAATGTCGAAAGCAAAAATATCGAAAAGAGAAATGCCGAAAGTTAAAAATGTCGAAAGTTAAAAATGATTAATTGAATATTTTAACAATAACTGGATGTTAGATATTGATTTATGGAACGTATTCGGTTTTGATAGTCGAACAAACAATGTTTGCGAAGGTGAGGATTTAAATTTTTAATGAAGTAACAAAGCCAATTCACTTTTCTTAATTGTAGGCTACCACAACAGATTGAATTCTCGTATTTGTCGTAATCATCCAAATGTGTGGGATCTGATTAATTTTATGAAAGAGGAAGAAAAAGGTGTAGAGCGCATTAAACTTCAATGGTCTTCTGGTGCATCGAAGCCGAAAAATATAAGAACAACAGCATTACAAAGTCGAATAAATACGTTATATAATAGATATAAGAATTATCTTATTGCAGCGTGTGATCTCCTTAACAGCTTGTCTTTAATTGTAGCAAAAAAGAAGTTATAATCAAGCTAATATATCATTAATTAAAGATGGAAAAACAATTATTTCGAAAAACGTTTAGATTGTCTTGTAGTCTTCNTTTTTTTAATAATAAACATGTGATTTTCAATAAGTCTATTGGTTAATTGATTTTCAGAAAGAAAAAATATGTGGAAGTATGATCTCAGTTTCGACATTTTTATTTTCGACATTTTTCCTTTCAACATTTTTCTATATTTTCGTTTCGACATTTTTACTTTCGACCAAATTCAAGATTACCAATTAGAGAGCATCAATATAAACTTTCGCATCTCTTGGAAATTAGCTGTTTGATGATCTTTGACTAGAGGATCTTTATCTAAATGATGTGAATATCGCGGAAGAGCACATTCAACGGAATACACTTAACTCAGACGCATCTCTGTTATATTGGTATAGTTTTCTGCATCAAAGTAGTGTTTTGAAAACATAATTCGCGCACGAAATGCTCTATTTTTTGTGTCCTCTCTTGATCGAAAACTCGAGAGACAAAGAAAAAGGGTACCGTTACGTCAAATGTTGAAACCTGTGAGATTATTTTCAGATTGCACTATATTGATCTAGATTTTTGTGAGTTCGAAGGTGCCGATAAACATGCCAGGATTTCGAGTCGGCAAAGTAATGATTTCTTTGTAATTTTCTGTCAGTAGGAAGCCTTATTCCCGCAAAAAGAACGTATCAGTGCATGAATTAGATTAAGATATGACATCATATGATTATGTACCTGATAAAAAATAAGGTAACTTCTTGGTTAACACCAATTTATTAGCACTTCAAACTGTGATCCTATGTGATAATCATCGTTACCCTTAAGAGAAGAAGATAACGGAGAAAAATAATTAACATAATGATATATTTTATCTCTATGCGATGTGATCCTATGATGATCGCCAACCCATATCATTAACGGGGAAGCGTTGGACGAATGGGGTGCAGATACCGTCGTCTGTAAAAGAAAAAAACGATAGAATCTGGCTGCTTGTGGACCCTTTAGCGCCGGCCCCAACGGGCGATAAACCTATGGGAGATATTATTATTATTATTATGAACTGCATCAAAACGAGACAGATTTACTATTCATATCAATATAAAACATTCACGCCCAGATATTTTTAATTTTGGTAAAAATATTATGCATTTCTTTTAATTCAAACTATCTTTTTAATGGTTCGAGAAAGAGAGACAATCCAATGTCGAATATGACTTGATGAAATTGAACCAGGTCTCGTATGATATCTGCATGCTTTTCTTCACCTTGTGCTCGCGATCAAACAACAGTTACAGATGACTTTTTGCAATTCTCAAATTTATTCCGTTGATAATATGATCGATTTTTTCCAAATCCACTATACAAGAGCCCAAATAATATTTATTGTACCTACTTGTTCTCTAAGAGCAATTTATCACTGACTCACCATAGAAATTATATCAGGCGTAACAATAGTTGAAGATCTCATCCACTTCGTTACATCTTCGATCTAACTATCTATAACTAGCATCATTAACTGATAGAGATACAACAAGGCCGCTCAAAATCTAACGTTTTCTTTCTGAAAAGTTCATCATCATCATTCAATTAATTACAGAAATACCCACAAAATGACTTGAGTAAAACTTAATATTCCAATATTTTAGAAATTTTCCTCTGTTGTACCAGATTTCACACTTTCGCGACTATCAATCAATAGCACTTCAAGAGTGAAATATATCGACCGAATTTTACGTCCCGTAAAGCCTGATCTCAAGCTGAAAATCAAACTTATATAGGCAGATCTAGTAAAAAGAAACGGCTTCTTTCGTGAGAATTTCAAGTTTTCGACCTGTTCCCATCATTTTAATATTTTTAATGTTACCAATTGATAGACCTTGAAAAATTACCTTCGTGATCCGAATTTTACATTGCAGTAACAATAACTTCATGAACCACCATAGGAACTAAATTCTATTTGTTAACGAAAAGATGAATTTTTGCTTGGAAATCACTATTTTGTTTCCCAATTCTACAGTGTATGTTTTTGTAAAAGTTCAGATTCGTAAAAAGCGCAACATTCTCAGCTAGAAAAGGTATCTTTTCCTAAAATTAAGCGGGAAATGATGCTAGGATAGTAAAAATAATGAGGAATGGGCTCAAAGAGTGCTCCAGGTTATTTTAAGAATAAACGTTTTTTGAGAGGTCTAATGATAACATTCGTCATCAATACCAATCCATCTTCAAGTTCTTACGATTTTGGTTGTTCAACAAAACAGAATTGTTCTCACGATACCCGAGGTGGACCACAGGCGCGAAAACTGCGATTGCTGCTCTTCGAGGAATAGACTAGATAAAAATGATCAGAATCGATTGTATATTCGATGCCACGCAAACGCTCTCGCTCATAAACGTGAACTGTACACCCCTAGTCACTATTATTCATCAGAAACTTGAATAATATATTAAAGTGCGCGATTTCGCATTTTTATGAGGACATTTCTCGAATTATCGGCACCAGTCAAGATATTCTAACATAATTCAAAGATCGAATATAGAACCCGATAGTGCTGAATAAATCACGAAACCAAGTTTGCCGTTCATGACCATCACCTGTTTTTGATGTGTTCAAAAGGAGTAATTCAAACGACAGCACAGATTATACTAATTGATGATTTTTAAACTGATTATTTTATTCCGGATGTAGATTATTCATTGAGTCTTAACATGATGGCACGAATATAATATAAGATTCTTTAAGAATTTATCTTCTCAATGTTTTTTTTAACATGCCTCTACAGTCTAAAGTACATTGAAACTCTCCAAATAAGAGCCATAATAAGCTTTAAAGTTCATCATAAATCTAATCGATTTCAGTACTGGCAACTCGACTAATCTAAGATGCAACGTAAATAGTACGTACTTTCGATGTCAAATAAACACTCTAATCTGTCGAGTAGATAAGAAAAAAACCTATTACACTTTCAGAACAAAACGTAGTACTTTTACATGTCATGGACGACGATATTCGTTTTCTTTGGAAAAACAACTGAAAAGTAAAATATCATTCATCTAAACATAGTTGTCTAGTTTCGATTGAAATTCAAACATGTTGTTTTTTATCGAAAGATTGATTTTAATCAGGAGGATTAAGAGACAAATTTGCTTGGAACGCTATGAAAAAGCCTTTCTTTTTAAGAATAGATACTTATCATCATGTTCAATGTATGATTCATGGCAGTTAGAATACTAGATATTATATTTTGATAAAGATTTCGCTATCAATAATGCAGCAAAACTTTGTAAGTTTCAAAAGTCTTTTGCGTTGAGTTGCGGTGAAAATTGCTATGTTTTGGATAATCTTTCATTTTCAAAGGATCTTATTGCATTATAATGGAGTCCAAAGTATTTTCCTGCTGTTTTTCTACTCTATTTTTGAAACTAATAGATTTTGTTTTCTATGCTCATATATATCCTTCAATAGTGCATCTCAGAGATGCCAGCAGGCCGGTCTGCCAGACCAGATGAATTTTGAAACTGTAGTTTGGCATGATTCGTTCGTATTATATTAAACCAGGCTAACAGACTAGATCAGTTCTAATTTATTGACCCTGATTTACGTCTTCTGTGTGGGAGAAAAATTTGTGTCAAAAGCTTCTTTTTATTAATTTTCTATTATGTAGGAGAGCGTATTATTCGATTATCGTTAGGAAAACAGAAACTAATAGCTGCAGCTAAAACGATTTGCCAATACAAAGCTATGAGATTGGTTGGATTTGAAAAATTAGACACTTCAGTCCAACGATCTTTTTTTTGCTGGCCTGGCAGGCCAACCTGCTGGCAGCTCTGGCGCATCTGAGCTTCTTCATTTTTGGTTGAGGATAGAAAACAAACTTTTCTCTCAATTATGGCTTTAATTTTCTAAGGACTTACTGATATAGTTTGCTTCGTAATTGCACGAAATTAATATCACCTTCGCACATATAATATACACCATGGATTCTGCTACGTTTTTTCATGGTTTCGATTTAGTAATTCTATTTTTTGGAATTATTTTACGCACAACTTTTTTCATTTTTATTTGTTTGCATATTCGTCCATTGAAGTCGAATGTTTTACTGTTTTTAATAGGAAAAATTTATTTGACATTGATTTTAACTTCTATTACGTTATTCGATGCGTCGTTAGTTGGTTTTCTGGGTAGCATAAATCATAGTTCTTTGTTTGGAATTCCATTATGTCAAATTCGACCTTATGCATTTCAAATTTGCTCGTCTAGTTTAGTGTATTCATTTTTTATTCAAGCATTGTTTCGTTTGTTCCGGATTGTTTTCTTTCGGAACAGAAAAATTCGACCATTACGAGTATTTTCTATTATTTTAATTTGTCAATGCATATTTGTTATAGTTCTTAACCTTCTGTGTATTTTTCTCAATGATTTAAAGTATATATTTAGTGAATATCGTTGTACACTTCCTCTTGGCAGTTTCCGTGCCATATTAATGGCTATGTGACTAATATATGTGCTCCCTATGAGTGGAATATTTATTATTTATTTCCATATTGTACGATATGTTCGTCGGACAACACAAGCGTTGCAAACTCGACAAAATCGAAATAGACGAGATTTCGTTGTCTTCAAACGAATTATTATTTATTTATAATTCTACAGATATTATCCGTACCTTTATTTATGTTTTGGCTGCTCTACATAAGCACTGGTTGTACAATAAGCTGCAGCTATTGTCTCCAAATATTCGTTTCGTCAATTAGTCAATTAACTATGTCGTTGGTCATCGCGTCAACAACACCACGAATTCAAGAAAAATTCCAATTTAGACAAAGACAGGTACATCCAAGTCCATTGATAAGAGTTCGACATCATAATACCAACGAGTCTGATCATCAGAATCACGAGGAAAATATGTCTTGAACTTGATAAAAGCAAATCTGTATCCACATTCGACATAAGAAAG
Source organism: Rotaria magnacalcarata (assembly GCA_900239745.1). Classification (NCBI taxonomy): domain Eukaryota; kingdom Metazoa; phylum Rotifera; class Eurotatoria; order Philodinida; family Philodinidae; genus Rotaria; species Rotaria magnacalcarata. The sequence continues at coordinate 65,584 of OENM01000312.1, read as the reverse complement.
CAAATATATGTCTGTTTGAAAAAATATTATTTATCATCCTGCTTTGTAAATCAAAGAAATTCGGTACAATCTTGAAATTCAATTGATTTAATAAACCAAAATAAACTTTGTTGCTCCTTTTATTTTATAAATAAATTATGCATGTTCCATCTATTTTTCTTTTATTTTACTTCTCTGCTTGCCGACGTGTACACATTGTACGTTGTTTATTATCTTTTTCTACTGTGATGTTTTCCAAATAAATCAACATCTTCAAGTGACGATAGAACTTTTTCTGTCTAGCATCAGAATGTCTAGAACCTTCGATTTTCCTGTTTATCGTATTGAACATTGAATACAATAGTTACGTAAGTTAATTACTTTTCAATGTACTTCTCACTCATAAGAAAAAAGCTGTATGCCTGAATGATATTCAAATAGCTATTACATTGAAAGTATTCGCTAAGAAATACTAATAATAAACTTTGTCATCAAGGGATGTTGCAACTTTCGTTTTCTCATCGCTCATTTATACAAAAAAGGAAATATAAAATATTGTAGTCTACACATGAAAACTCACTGAAAATAACAGAAGCCTAGTTTCTATACGACTATCAAAAACAGTTGATATTTCTTTGTCAAAACGTATCGGCATCGTCTAATCGATTGAATAATATCATCGATGGGCCATGATACTTAACGACTTGCAAATTCTCTCTAACGAGTTTAGTCGTCATTTTTCTAGATTCATAAACTCATTGATATCTCGCGGTTCACTTTCAAAATTCAGAGTTCTGTTCTAAAAAATATTATTTTCATGCTACCAACTAACAACATATGTCCGTGGATTACTCGCACAAATTTATATTCCAAATACACTCACTACGAAAGAAGTCTATGTAATTTAGCCAATTGTATATTTGTCATTGGGGAACTTCCTCACGAAATTCGCCAAATTGGCGAATTACTAGTGGGACACTCGCCAATTGTAATCATTGAATGTACGGACTAAGCTCGGTTTTCTGAAATCATTTTTATTTCAATAAAGAAAGAACTGTGGTAGTTATATGAAAAAGCTTGTTAGCGCAATCCCTTCGGGACAATTATGGAGCTCGCACATATCCCTTAGGCTTACTAAACTAATGCAAAATATCTAGTGAAAAATCTATCTTAATTTCAAAACTCGATAATTAGGGCATTACCTATTTCCTTATGCCAGTAATAGAGGGTTATTTGTTACTTCGTATCTCTAGCGATGACCGATACTACTTCTACAATAGTACCCATACCTGGTTGCTATGGTCTGACATGGTAGCTCCTTTGTATTGCTAATATCTGTAATGGGCAGGCCTTGCCCTTTTCGTATAATATGCAATAAAACAGAAGAAATAACAGACTAATTAGTCTAACTCAAGGGTGGAAAAGTGACTCCTGGCGGCTTTCAATGGATTCTATAATCCACCAAGAGCCGTCAGGATCCATCAAGTACTATACTTGAGTTCCGACTCAACTCATTCATATTGGCGAATTGCTAGTCTGACATTCGCCAATAAATAAAATATTTTTGCATTCCTATGTTCGTCAATTGGCGAAAACTACAATTGGTGAAACAATGAATTGACGACAAGATATTACCTCTATGAAAGCATGCAGAGAAAAAAAACAAGTCTGGATTATAGCATATCTTGAGTAATTAATTTAGATTGTATTCATTTCACAATATGGTAATTGACATGCAAGAGGAAAACATCCGTAGATGAAAGATTATCAAAAAAAAATTAAGTGTTTTACTCTCTCTCTAATATAAAATTTTCGTCTTTTTTTTTGGTTGGCCCTATGCATTCTAGTAAAATGAAAATATTAAAATATCACACTAAATGTTGTATATTTACACTCGAGTTATAGAAAACATGCACGAAACTTTTTGATATAAATATTTTAAATTGAATTCTAGGTCATAAATGCGATTAAAATTTTGTAAGTTTACTCACTTATTTGATAAATTGAATAGATTGTTCAGAAAAACAGGCTCAGATTAGTCTAGTAAAAAGAAAGCACAACGAAAGGCAATCACGGGAATGCTACTCTTGAAATATTCTCGATGACAACAGAAACTAATTTTAAGTTAAAATCAAGTATAAAATATTATCATCAAGGAATGTAAATTTTGCCATTCTCATTATTACTCATTTATTTGTTTGACTTTTATGCAAATGACGACATTTTCCCGCTATCTTTTTTCATCCAGTGGTGCAATAATTGTTTTAGAAAAAGATATATTTCAATTGAAAATGTATCTTTTATAGATTCAGCCTTGGTATGTTCTTTTTGTGTACTCAAAAAAAAAGTGAGTACACTATAGAATCGGTCAGAGTGTCCGGCCGGCCGTTTACACGATAACTTTCGAAAGGAGAGTTAGATCGTGATGAAAGTTTCTACACAGTTCAACCTCATCAATGTCTCAGTCGAGTGCGAAGATGAAAGCAATCCGTCAAGAAACGGCTGAGTTATCGAAAAAATTGTCATTATTGATCAGACCATCCCTGAGGGGGAGTACAGGCATTTTTCAAAATAAAAGTTTTTCTCAGAATTATCCACAACATATATAAATCGACTCAGCTTTTAACGCTGATTCCGAATCTGATACTAGTTTTGAACTAAATCGTAGCTTTCTAACGAAACATCGCCTGAAAACGGTCTCAAAATGCACAAAAACTGCATCCAGAAACCAAAGTGCCTAGTTTCTCATGATAATTTTGGTGTTCAGACATTCTAGAATGATTCATATGTCCCGTGTACTTTTTGCAGTACACATAACTCTCGGATGAAATCCGAAGTTTCCACATTTATTTTTACTGCATTTAATTATTTTGATGTTTATAAAAGGTTTTTTTACTCTCTAAATACGGAAGGAATGTAATATCACAGATAATCTTTATTAAACATATTCGTTGTATTCGATGATGGTAAACAATCAACTCTGTTCTAGTTTATTATCGATTTTCAGTACTTGAACAAAACAGTATATGATTCGGTATTTCTAGATTGTTCATAAACAAATTGGAAGTAGTGATAAAAATAAATGCGAAAACATCGGATTTGCATCCGATCGTTATGTGTACTTCAAAAACTGAGCCAACTTATATATGTTGTGAATAATTCTGAGAAAAAAAATTTGTTTTTGAAAAAATCCCTGTACTCCCCCTCAGGGATGGTCTGATCAACAATGGCGATTTTTTCGATAACTCAGCCATTTCTTGACGGATCCTTCTCATCTTAGAACTCGACTGAGATATTAATGAGATCATTATGTGTACAAAATTTCATGACAATTGGATGAGGCTTTCAAAGGTTATCGTGTTAACGGTCGGACACACTGACCGAATATCTAGAGTTTACTCACTTTTTGAGTACACAAAAAAAAATAGATAATTATCTATCATTATCTTTTAAAATTATACATGTCGTTTGGTAAAATTATCGAAGAACAACCATAAGGCGATATATTACATAATTATAGATATTCATTTAGTCGTACTAAAACAAAGCGAAACCTAATATGTCGATAGTACTAGATAGTGAAAGGATAATCTATTTACAGCTCACTCCGGTTTGGCAATTAAAAATACACTCTCGCATTTAAACTATCTCCCAGTTAGTCACGATTTTAATCGAGGTTAACAATGATGCTATCAGGAAAGGCTCGAATCACAAAACAAAGTGAATCCGATTAATCAAACCTAAGTCAACTATTGACAAAATCTTGTCATGAACATTTTAATTATATCAAAAAACTGCGTCGTCGATTGGTCTTGCAAAAGATCTGATGATGCCATAAATAGAAGACAGTTTTGTTTGATAATGTACTAAAAATATAACATACAATCAGACTCACTTGTGCGCAAAACTAATAGAGACAAATGAACAACTTCACAGGACGTGCCTTTTCTGAATGCAACTATTAATTATTATTTTTTTTGAAACTTCCTCAAATAGACGAATAAATAGCCTGCTGATAAAAAGCAAGAAAACCATCTCATTTCATCTTGAATGTGTTTTTTCTAGTATATCATTATTCGACTGGTTAATTATTTTTTATCTGTACTATCGCATAGATTACCACAAAATTGTCGCTTATATTTTAATCTCAAAATCTCTTCAATAATAACAACATGTGTAACATATTGTAATTATTATTGATCATTTTGGAATGCGCTTAATATTCGCGATTCGAATTCCTTACATAGATTTATAAATAATTCTAGATATTATGAATTCATTATCAATATTAATTCTACACATTATTATTCTTATATTCGTCTTGTTAAGTTGTACAATTTCTGTGATCGTTCTGATATTAAGTTTTATTTTCCTACGCCCAACTAGATTAAGTCTACCCATTCTTCTTACTTGTAATACGTATGTAACTATCGTTATATTAAGTTGTACTTTGGTTAATATAGAAGCTCATAGTATTTATGGTTATTTTTATCCAGCAATTTCATTTGAAAATCGTCTATGCGAAATTCTCGGCTATTTTACTCATGTTGCTTTCTGTGCATTCTATTATTCTTTTGTTCTTCAAGCTATTTTTCGACTCTTTCGAATCATTTTTTATGAAAATAAAGTACTACAATCGTTTACAATATTTATCGTTGGAATCATAATACAATGGTTACTTTCGTTTGCTTTAATTCTTTCTGATTTCTTATTGCATGATTTTCAATATGTTCCTGATCAATATAACTGTTTGATTGGATTAAAAAATACTCGTGGATTAGCATCAGTAGCATTTATTATCTATGGATGTTCACTCTTGTTTGTATGTCTAATGTATGGTTTTTCTTTTGGATATATTCGTCGATTAAATCCTAATCAACGTCGACGACAAAAAAGTAATAAACGCGATGAACTTATGTTGAAACGAGTCACCATTCTTCTTCTAATTCAATTGGCTATGAGCATACCTACTGTTATAATCTTTGTTATTTATATAATTACCAATAACTTGCTGAAATGGGTTTATCTTGTGCAATTCATGCACATATCAGTTATACTTCTGTTTACATCGGTTATACTTGTATTTCTGACTCCAAAAATGAGAAATATATTTAGAAAAAATCGACGAGTCTTGCCTATGATAACAATAATGACTACTCGACCGTTTTTGATTGAGACAGGTCGATTATAATTGAACAAATGCTTCTAATAAATTACACAATCAAAACAAAATATGCTTTGGACGTTTCGTAAAAATTTATTCAGAAATAAAAAAGAAAGAAGTGATATTCAACTGTGTCTTTTACCATATATGTCAAACTTGAAACTTGAATTCAATTGAAAGTTGAAATTTTCTATTTTCAATTGAATTCAAGTTTCAAGTTTGACACTATTGCCTTTTACATAGATAATTGAGATAAATCGATAATTCTTAGTCAAGTTTTCGTTGACAAGACGAATTCTATGTACTTTTATATAAAAAACAAAGTCACCGAAGAAAAACAATAATACTAACTTGAGATTTTCTCTCTCTACAATGTTCGTTCTGTACTTAATTAGCTGTTTAAAGAAAAAATAATAGAACAAATTTTCAGGTGTATAATTTAAATTCAAGAATCTGTAAAAATGGTAATTATTACTTGTTTTGAAAAGAATCTCGGTAGAATTAAAACAGCGCATTATGTAAATGCATAACAATATGCGTCTACACAAAACAAAAATGTTATGGGTTGATTTCAGTATCGAATTATTTTGTCGTAAATGCTCTCTTTTGCTTGACAAAAGCAAATTTTTATCGATCTATTCAAAGTTCGAACTCAAACATCATCACCTTCATATAGAAAAAGATTTTTCTAATCGTATTAAACCAATAGGAAAATCATCAACATTAAAAACCAGATGCGGAATGATGTTTGACATTTTCTTCGCTACATAGAAGATAATGATTTTATTGAGTAAGACGTGATGGATTGAATTTGTTTCATTAGCAAATTTCAGATAATTCAGTTTTTTATTGTTGATTCTGGCGGAATGTGTTTTTTATCTCTTTTTACAATTGGAAATTTTAAGCACATTTCTTTCGCGCTTGGCAATTATATGAGTTTATAAAGTCATAATTGCGACAGTCGGAAAAACGAATGGAAAATAGGAGGAATTCAGTATAAATAAGAAATGATCATTTTGAGTCTTAGACAGCTGCCTTGATTTACTCCTCTAAAACTTTTCTATGGCGAAAATTTGATAACTTTAAAACAAAGATTTGCTTTTATAATTTTGGTAAAAGAATCGTTTACCAAAGAGAAAATTTACGAACAATTCAAATCATATTTATGATTTTGTAACTATCAACAGTTGACGTTCAACCTTGAATTTTCTCATATAATTATTTTAGTATTATGCTGATTGAAATGCGTGAACGAAGTTAGCACGAAAAAAATATCACAGCTATATATAGAACTAAAAGAATAGTTTACCCTATTAGAATTTTAATAATATATACAAGAGTAAAAATGAAGTGAAATATTTCTCTGCTCGCACTGTTGCAAAGTTTCATTGTTCGGTAAAATGCATCTTGTGTTTCTTCATTCTTTCCGCCTCCCCAAAATTTTCCGAGGCAACCTTTGACACTGATAAATATTTGTTAACCTTGGCAAACGATGGCATCATACAACACAGAGTACGTATCCTAAAACTTTTTCTTGGTAGCAACTACAGTGGTTTTAGACTATGAAAAAAGTCTACAACAAGATATCAAACTATGGTTGAACGTACGGACTCTCAAGTACTTGCAGGCATTTGTTATTTTAATTGGAACTTGGCGCAATGTTCAACAAAATATGATGCCTCATCTTTCACTGTGAACACGTAGTTTTGAGAAATTCAATACATTCGAAGAAAATTATTCTTTTGACGTGAGAACTTCAACACATGCTATTTACAAATATATTTTTCAGTAGGTTGGCATTCAGTTTCAAAGATCATCATTAGATTTCTTGGAATATATTTACCATCTTATAGACACATAAACTCTAAACCTGATCTATCTCTAGGAACGAATTTCTCTGCAGTCGCATCGAGAAACCAATCGAATACGGTCTATAATATTTCCGATCATTCATACATCTCAAGTTCATCCAGAAAATAAATGCGGAAACCTCGGATTTAAATCCGGGTGTTATNAAAAAAAACATCCTTGAGCGCACTAAGGAACTGCCCCTTAGACCTTGCGGATGCCCTCTTTTTGTCCCATAGGACGCGGTGAGGAAAGTGCAATATTGAGGAAACGTTAAATGCACCATATTTACTACTATAATATATCATCATTTAGAGCTCTTGACAAGTTCTATCTACTTCATATAAACAACGTTAGTTCTATGGGAAATAAACTCATATCATAGCGACAAAGTGTCAGTATATGTGAGTTTTTCATAGGTTTTTGTCACTGAGGTATTGAGGAAATTTCAAATGCAGCATATTTACCCCTACAATTTAGCATCATTTTGTAGCTCATGAAATTCTCTATCGAATGGTATATAATAGTTCAGTTTTCATTTTCACTGTGATAAAGATTTTGATTTGCGAAAATAGGAATAGGTCAATGTTTGCATAGAAAATAATGATATTTCTTGCTGTAGCTCAGTAAATCCTCGACGAATTATTTTTATCTTCGAACTCGACCGAGATATTGATGAGATAATGCTGGGTACAACATTTCATGACAATCGGATCAGCCTTTCAGGAGTTATCGTGTAAACGGCCGGACGGACACACTGGCCGATTCTATAGTGTACTCACTTTCTTTTGTGAGTACGCAAAAAGATTCAAAAGTATGTCTAAATTAGTCATGATTGCGTTTTAGTATTACAATTTATGTAAATTAGAAAAATAAAATATGCTGAAGTTTTCTCTATAAATCAATCTTCATAAACATACTTGTAATTTTCAATTACTGACTGTATCCCCAATTATTTTCTAATTATGCAGTTTCTGTTTTGTAACATTCAAAACTATGTAGAGGGCAATGTACCCATATTTAATATAGAGAAAAGTCCTTTCTCTATACTTCACCAACGGCAATAACTTCAACTGTAATCATAATAGAAGATAATTTGTTGAAGGAAATGCGAAGCATAAAACAAATAATTACTTTATTGAATAAAAATCTATGATGATAAAATGATGACTGGGAATCATAGATTTAAATGTCACTAGGTAAGATTAAAAATAAGAAAGATATGGATAACGTACTTCAGAGAAATCAATTTTTACAGCTGCATTCTATCGTTATCTACGTGTCTTATTAGAATACATATCAAACACTTAAAAAAAAAGACGTAATTCTATTATTTCTGTTTATTTTGCTTATAGAAATATCTAATCTATTTAGGACATCGTTTTGCAATATGGTACTCTTATTTCGAATAAAATTAATATGACATTAAAAAAAAGTTTTGGAAGGTATCATTCTTACTTTTTCTTCGTTCAGTTTTCTTGTTTGCCTTGTAACTCTGATATTAATCTTTATTCGAATTCGTCCTTTAACATCGAATGTTTCATTACTTCTTACCTGTAATATTTACATTACATTAATTGGCTGTAGTTTTATGACACTTTTGGTAATGTCATACGGGATGTACGATGAACTTTCATTCATTAGTTTCTTTTAATGATTATTATTGTCAATTACGTTCCTATTTTACTCATGTTTTTATTTCATCATTTTATTATTCACGTATTCTACAAGCAACATTTCGATTATTTCGTGTTGTTGTTTTTTTCTAATAAACGAAAGCTTCTACAATCACGAACATTTTTCATCATAATAGTTATTGCTCAATGGTTAATATCGTTTTCTATATACTTATATATTTACTTTTAAAATATTTCCGAATTTCAAATTGATTTTCGAAGTTGTTGGTTTTCTTTTTAAAATATTCGTGCATTTTCCACAGCTATAACACTTATGTACGGTACTCCTCACTAGTCGACGATCTTGACTTCGATCTGTCCGGATTCTTGTTTTTCTTGAATATCAAACAAGATTCTTCTCGAGAGGAAAGAAACAAGATTCTTGTCTGTTATTCAAGAAAAACACAATCTTGTCTGACTGATCAGATAAATAAGAAGCAGGTAAGAATCGCAAGATATTCAAGAATTTTTGAATTTCATACAAGAATCTTCTTTGTTTTCCTTTCAACGATTCTTATCCTAATCTTAAAGAAAAATATCAAGTGATGTTTTCTGTATATATACTTATAAATATACAGAAGTTTGAACATTATATCTTTTTTTCTAGATGAAGCTGACGAACTATTACAGATGTATTTTTTGAATAGATTGTTTTGTTCAATTGTTTTTCGTTTATTTTTTTTTTATTTTTCTTACTCTTTTTTTGTACGCGATATGAATTTGTTGTATATTTGCTTGCACATATAATGTAATTTTTTGTATTGTTTTTAACTCAAAATTAAAATAAAATGGAGCCGAAAGGAGGCAATCGTATGGTTGCCTAAATGAAATTCATTTGCATTACAAGGATTTTGCCAAAATGGCTGGAATTTTAAGAAAGCAAGAATCTTGCCAACCCAGGTCGACTGGTCCGATAGGAACCTGGAAATATCCTACAATCCGATACAATTCTATCGGATTCCGGNTCCGACACTGAGGATCCGACATCGATTCCTGGACCCGGAATCCAACGATAATTCTGTAAGATCTGACAGGATCCGATAAAATCGTATTGGATTCCAGTCGGATCGGATGGGTTCCGATAGGTGCCTACTGTCGGATTGCTCGACCTGGGAAAATGACAAGAAACAAGAATCATACCAGAAAAGCAAGAAACAAGAATCATGTGAGAATTGCAAGAAGACAAGAATACAAGAATATTGCCAGAAAGACAAGATCTGTTTTTCCAGGCAAGAATCTTGTACAGAAGGAATGAGAAAAGAATCTAGTCTGATGTTCAAGAAAAACAAGAATCTGGATAGATCGAAGTCAAGATCGTCGACTAGTGGCGCTCTTACTATTATAAGCTTAATTTACATTTCTATCGTTCGATTTATTCGTCAATCAACTTTGGCTCAACGAGCAAGACAAAATTCAAATAAACGAGATTTACTTGTTGCAAAACGTATTGTTCTTCTTTTTACTGCTACAAGAATCGGTTTACCAACAGGATTTCTTTTAATTGTCTATATGATTACGAATAATTTTGACCTCACTCACTTATTACATTCAAGGTTTGAGTTGAACAGGTGGTATTCTCGCTCAATCGATAGCTATGCCATTCATAACATCACAAGTACGAGATATTTTCAAATGGAAGAAACAAATTAATCCTACTACGAATGTCGAAACTGTTCCAGAACTGAAAGGAGTAACAATACATGACCTTAAAATATCTACATGCAAGTTAATCTTTTCACGATGAATTATATTCTTTTTTTTTTATCTATCTGTATTGATTTTATTTTAAAATAAAATAAATTTTATTATGCATAGTTATTTTTATTTTTTCAATCATATGACTGTCGACGAAACCAAACATTGCTCGACCCTCTCTTGCAAGATAATAGTTGATTTTATACGAATCCAAATGCTTATTTTGAAGCATCGTTCTTGCAGTAACGCCTACACTCATGTTTAGCACGGGTGAGATTTGCCTTAATTTTGGTCATCATAGAAAACATCTGTTTTCTGTTCTCAAAAGAAAAACGAGTATAGATTAAACCATTTTTTCTTCATTGGTACCAATATTTTTCGAAAAATATCATTCGATTATCATCATGCGTTCTATTATCGTCGTCTGCTTACTATCCGTTGTTGCCATTCAAGTAAGTTTTCGTTTGAATCGATTTTAAAATAATTCGCATCAATTTAAATATAGGTAAATGGTCAAGATATCAGTGGTATAGCCTCGAGTGTTTTCAATAATCTTCTTAGCTCAGTTGTTTCACAATGGGGTAACATGTCATCAGAAGATATGACTGCGTTCGTTGATAAATTGACTCAACCAGGTTTTTAAAATTTTTGCAATTCTACTAATTTATCTTTTCAATCTCATATAGGTGGTTTAAGTCATATATGGAATGCAATGGATGAACATTGCGGTTCACATTTTGACTGTGGTCCGGAAGCATGTTGTCTTGAACCAAATCATAGTGGAAAACGTGCTTTCACTGACTCAAGTATCATTTATTTAAAACGAGCAATCAAATTGTTTTCTATCAGTTTCTTTTTTTTAAAGTCAATTTACACACGTCAAGCTATTGTGCTCCATTGAAACAACTTGAACAAACATGTTCATTCCATCACAGTGGAGAAAGAACATCGAAATTTAGTTGCCCATGTGGAAAAGGACTTAAATGTGTTTCTGGTGGCTCGTTTTCGATTCATCCATTGATTACACTTCAAAAGAACTCCGTTTGCAAAACTGTTTAAGAATACAATGAATGATAATAAAATAAAATAAAATAAAAAGGATCTACGATTGTTTAGTTCTTCGTTATCATAATACGAAAAGCTAAGCTATTCGACTGAGGAAGCTCTATTGTTGTTGTTGTTATTTTTTTTCCTATCAAAAATCACCATTTTAGAATTTTCTAATAATAAGAAAAATCGACTTCATCGATATTGAAATTTCGCTGTACTAAACTTCAAAAAAAAAATCAAACCTTTATATAAAAGAAAATCTTTACCAACCGAACATGGCAAAGATTTATTCATCTACTGAACAAAGTTCTCGTAGTAAACCCCTCGAATTTCAATAGATTATCGATACCATTTAATATCTGTTATATAATCGTATGGTTCTTTTCATGATTGATTTATTGTATTTGGAATTTGATAAAAACTGGCAGCACATAATGCATCGATCTACACTATTAAAGTTTCATATTAAATAAATAATTAGTCCAACATAGTACTAACGAATACTCTCATTCGTTTAGAAAAACGAAATTCTAAAACTCTTGAAGGTAAAACACATGTTAACGCCTCATATAAATATAATGAATGGAAAATTTTCGAACAAAAACATAGCTCGATTTCATGATATAAAATTCTTGCCTATTTATTTTCTCTTGTTTTCAGCAATGTCTCCTACATATAAAACGAAAAGAAAAAATGTTAGTCATAGAAAAATTCTTTGAAATAATTTTCTTGTATTTACATAATTTGATTTCTATTAATTATCGTATTGAACATTATCAAGAGAAATTTCTTTGGTAAATCAAACTCAACTTCATGACAATATCTAGATTTTATTTTCATTACAAAAAAGGGTACCGGCAAAAGCCAAAAATACATAACTAATTTTTAAAAATTTTTTCCTTTTTTTCTCTGTCATTGAAAGCAATGAAGCGAAACAAGAAGCGACAAAAATGATACATCGTCGTGGCACTGTTTCGTCTTCGTTTTACGTGTTACTTTCTGCAGTTTAATTTTCGTCGTTATTTCTCTTTTCTTCTATTCTTCGTTTTCTGCAGCTAGTAATCGTAAAATGGCAATTGTGCTCTTCCGAGAACGACCTCCACGTGAGAGAAAATGTGGTGGCAGAGAGAACACAGAACAGTAGTCACAGTCCATTTTATCATATATCATCATTTAGATTCTTACACAACATAACGAACGAAACGAAATCGAAATTGTGTCGTATATTTATTTATTTTTTTCCTTCGTTTCCAACAATCATTATTACCAAGTATGTTTTTATTCCATTTCTATTAAATTTTCTTCGTGTTATGCATATCTTTCTTTCGTTTTTGCGTTTCATTATTTTTAAAATTGAAGCATGCGTTTGTGTGTGCGTGTGAGAGAGAGAGATACTATGGTACTATTCGTTCGAGCCATTAAAAGATAAGATGGTTTATCAGTTTGAAAACTGTTGACTGCCTTCTTGTGTCAACAAACAAAAATGACAGTAAAAATGCCATATAGAATTCGTTTAGTTTAAATAAACCAAATTTGCTCTACAGATGATATTTATAAAATTTTCCTGTCATTGAAGAGGAGTAGCAACAAAAAAGAAACAGAAACGGAAGAAAATAACGATGAATTGGTAATCTCCTTTTATTTTGTTTACTCGTTCACAGACTAAATCTGAAAGTAAATAAGCGGAATGTTGTTTTCTGGAATTCACGTTCTGTTCTTCAATATACAATGTTCATGTCAAAGACGACTTAGAAGGAATAATCCCTTTCTCCGTTTTTTCTTCCCTTTTCACTCAGTGTAATAGTAGGCTTCTTCCATAATCTCTGACCTTTTTTCGCAGTCCGCTCTTCATCTCATTCGTTCCCGGTTTACGTTTTGTATGTGTGTCATCTCTCGTCGTTGTCTTTTTTCTTTTCTTTTTCATCTTCTTCTTCTTGTCTTTTTCTCTTTTGTATTCACCCGCGCTTCCCAAGAACGTGTCTGCTATGAAAAATGTCAAGCTTTAGAAGACAATCGTACACTGTATCATCGATAGCAAAGATATGATGATCTGATGATGATGATGATGATGATTCTCCGTCTTCTTGTTCTTTATTTCGTTCGTTTTTTCCTTCTTCTTCTCCCAATTGTTGACACAATACAACGATAAAATTCCGTGTCATAGAAAGAAACGTACACACACGCATACATTTACTCTGAACATTGGCTTTGCTTCCTCCTACTATCATCAACCTCCTTCTTTAAGTATAACATCTCATTGTCAATCCTTTGAATGTGCAACAATGTTTTCTACAACGAAAAAGTGTACGTCAGGGAGTTTTTCTTCTTCTTTTTTCGCTCATGTACTGTTGCAATTCTGATCGTAAAGTATCCAATCGCGTGTGCACGCATTTATGACGTGTATGTGTGTGTGTCGGATTTATCTCTTGAAAATGGATGACTATTTTATGTATGTATTTTAACCTAAGGGTACATTCATAGTTGTCATCACACCTATCTGTCTTTAATACAAACATTCTATTGGAGAGAAAGAATCGAAGGTGCTTATTTTCAATTCCACACGCACCAATCCTACTGTATATGCACACGTACAGACATATATCTGTTTTTTTTCCTCCTGCTTGTTTTTTCCTATTATCGTCTCGATCTGCTGCTTAAAATATATTTACGTTATTGTAGCTATGCAGGGAAAAGACAAGGAGAGAGAGAGAGAGAAAAAAAGATAGTGTGTGTGAGAAATAATAGATGGATGTCATGATGATTTGCAACGAATCGACTGATGGGCAATATTTTTTCAGTCAGATAGGTAAATAAAGAGACAGAAGAAAATGAAGAGTTAGTCAGCAGCATGACAATAATATAATGTTCGTGGCAGTTAGTAAGGATGCGCTCATCCATGACGGTTGAATATATGATAGTGATTGGTAGAACTTTGTCTCAGTACCTCCCATTTTCTTAACATTACTCATTGCCGTCGACTGTCTGTCTGAGCACAACGAGATATAAAGAAAAAAGATGAGATATTACAGTGCAGTCATTGAGAAAAAAAGTGACAGAACGAACGAAATGGTTGTCCACTACTACAACATCACCGGTTCGCTTCTTATTCTCATAATTATCTATCGGTGAATGCACATAGACAGAGAGAACACTGATGCAGATTTCTCTTTCTCATCAAAATAGATTTTTTTGTCGTTCTTCTGATTTATATTCGATAGATTGAAAGAAAGATAGGGAACGTGAAAGAAACAGCGGAAGAGGGACAGACAGATTGACGCTTTCTTTTTTTTTCTGTCATTTGTTGTTTATTATCCGTCTTATTCATAAGGTAGCACGAAAAAACAAAGATGCTCGTCACTGGTGATGTTACAGAAGTAGTCAATACTTCGTTCGTTAACAGGTAAGGTAATGCGCCAGTCGCGAGGTTGCTTTTTTTCTCTTTCAAGCTTGTTCTTAAATATGATAGTAAGAGCAAAAAGAAAACGGGACGGTGAATAATCCTGTTTTATTCATATAAATAAATATATGTATGTATTACCTTCATGATTTAATCATTTATTATAGAAAAGAAGAACAATAAATACATCGAGAGACACTGTATGAATATGTCAGCGTTAGCTGCCGCCAGCAGAAATCATAAAGGATAAAAATCAAATTCACTGATCCGTATCGGACCAGCGCAGAGAAAGAGTTGGATTGTCGTTATACGTAAATACGACTGCTGGGTTTTTCTTTTCGTTTTCTTTTTTTTCCTCATTGCTTCGTCTCATAATCGATTGGCTTCATCTGTTGCAAAAATAGAATAAACCGTACGATGTTGGCATTACTAGTTGTTTGATTGGTTAACTGAGGGAGAGAAAAAAATAAGAAATCTCTTCTTTATTTCTCGATTTTCTATTGCTGGTTCCACCCATATACGAACGTGTTTTAAACGATTATATTTGATTTCCGGGCGAAAGTTTTTCTTATTTATGTACACAAATTTTTCGTGTGTACGTGATCTTTTTTTCTTTTCTATTACCAACATTGATTTATGCTTTCTCTTCAATTCTTTTTTTGTTTCTATTTTCTAGACAAAGACATCATCATTTTGATAGTAATATTAATCAAACTATGGATTATTTTCCTACCAATACTGATGATATCAAGTAAGAACACAAATTTCTGTTCTTTTTATTTTATTTTATTTTTTTGTATTATCATGGATTCAACGCTATTTACATGTCATGTCTAGAGGGATTAGTTCCATTCTATGTATACACAAGTCTCGGCATCGTTCATCATCAGTAGTAGTACCAGTCCTAGGCGCTAATCCCCGTTCATTTCATTTTGTGTATACATGAGAAAGATCTGGTGTCATTTGAAATTGAACTAACATAAAGTAATTAATCGTACGTTGAGGCCTAATGGAAAAAGCATTTTCGATTTCTTTCTATACGTCTCTCTGTTAAATTATCGATGCGTGTCCTCAAAAAAAAAATGCCTTTCGGCCGCGAAGGCATTTTAGTTGATATTGGTACTAGATAAAGAATGTCTCCCTTCTCTCTGTTTCTCTCCTTTCAACCATCTTCAATCAATGAACCAATGTGAGCTATAGTGTCTCTTTCTTTGCCTGTCGTTAATGACGCCCGTCTAAATCGCATCGTTCACATATGCATACTGAAAAATGAATGAACAAAATAGAGATCGAACGATGTAACAGAGTAATAGGAGAAAAGGGGACAGTGCATGGTTTAATGTCATGCCTGATCGATGTCTAACTGAACGAATTATCAATGAATTCAATCGATCTCTTCAATATATATATACATTTGTGTGTCTGGTTCATCGGCCAATTCCGTTTTCAATAGAGATAAAGATCTTCGCCCCTTTTAAGTTTTTCATTGTTCGAATAGAAATTCTTCTACGACTAAGAAATAGTCAGCAAACACATCGATTCGCCTCTCATCGCAGTGATCTTTGATGTTCAAGTGTAACTTGAATAAACAAGAATTTTCAATAACACCTTTTCCTCTAATTTCTATTTTGATGATTAGCAAAAGATATGATATCAAGACATAATGATGTGTCATGTTTGTTTATTTCAGTGATTGTGATGCTAAATCGGACAAATCAATTTCAAATAATAATGCCATAGATCTCATGTTGAAAACAACGCCAAATACAGGACGTAGTAGTAATAATAGGTAAATGAATTGACTTCGACGAGATAGAATTTAATAGTTCGGTTTTTTCTCTACTTCAGACGAAAACAATTGGCGCCTCGTTCTCGACTTGTTCGTCAATGTGATTTATGTGATTTTTCTTCGTCAACTATTAATGAATTTAAAAATCATATGAAATACGAACACGAAACTGAACAAGTATATTTATGTGATACATGTCGATATTATTCATTATCATCGTATGATTTTCAGTTACATCTCAATTCTCATCATGAGTTATCCAAGTAGAATAAGAATTTAATCGATTGATTTATTTTATTTTTTGTTTTATTGTTGCAGAAATAATCATCAATCATTATCCCCACCGAAATTAAATCTGTTTGTAAAACCATCTTCGAACGCGGAATCCGATGAAGAAATCGAAGAGGATAATGACGAACATCAAATTAGCGTAAATACTTCAAAAGAACAAAATAATATAACATTTGATAACGATGAACAAAGTTCAAATGATGAACAACGAGTAAGCTTTTAATTTATTTCCAAAATAATCTTGTCGATAGAGGACGCACGTTCTCGAGCCGTTCAATTTTCTATGTGTTAAAGTCATTCGACCTGTTCTTTTTTTTGTGATCACAACGAAACTTAGAATATTGAACAATGAATAAAATTTTTCTGTTTTACATCTGAGCAACATATGTGAAGATACGAATCAAGAACTCGAATAATTTTTCTTTCCATTTGCAATTTATTTAAGTTTCGATTAATCATACGATCTAATGGTACATAATGATGATGACAAGTAATTTATGAAGAAAAATAAAATATAGAAGTGTACGAATGATTATTGACAGAGTCAAACTGTCATCATCGGCAAGTATAAATACGTTGTAGATCAACGAGGAAGTTAATTGAGACATGAACAATAGAGCGAGATTATACAAACATGGTTGTAGGTGGAAGATAGGGTTTGAACTTGATGTTAATACTCAATAACCGAACGCACTTGTCATCCCAATATGAAATTCTCGAGTTTTATATTGATTCATAGGAAAATTATCTGCACTAAAATTCAATAGTAAGATTGTTAGTTAGCATTCCATAGAGAAAAATTCGGAATTATAATATTTCAAAAACGCATCATCTGTTTATCCAACAGTTTCAATTTAATTTTGATTTCGATAGATATTCCTGATAGACAACGGCCAAGTGATCGTATGAACTGCTAGAGATCTTTATTTTTTCTACTATTGTTGCGTTAATCAGTTTACACCAATTAGAGATTGCAATAAGATTACGTAGAAATAGATAATCACTTAGCTAAAGATGCATATTATTAGTATATGCGCATTATGTTTGTGTTCGTTTTATCGCATTGTTGAAAGTTTCTAGTTAATTTTTTTTTCTCTTCTCTTTGTCCTGTAACGATCGTTTCATTGATCGATTAATCTTAATGAATATGCTTATCTATCAAACGATGACCTAGGACTAAAAAACAAATAATGATCTACGTTTTCTTAAGTTTAATTTTAAACGTATGTTCTACAGTAGTTTATAATCAGACATAAAGTAAAGTCATCTATATTCATTTTTCTTAATATCTCTATAGACATGCGGAGAAAATTAAAATTTTTCTTTTTCTCTCTTTTAACTTCTGTTACAAAAATCGGATATTGAATTTCTATCTTAACTTCATCTTATGATTGAAGTTGACACTTGTTTTACCATAAATCCACTTGAAAACTGATCGTTTGATCTTCTTTTTTTCTTCGTCTTCAACTAAACTTTATGATATAACTAATGAGATGGCTAAATATTCAAATTTTGTGCTTTTTTTCTTTGTCAATGAATAAAAAGAATAACAAAAGTACAACGTCGTAGTCAGAGAGTTACTATTACAAAAAAAAAGGAAGAAGAAGGAGAAATTTGCATCTTTGGATTAAAGTTTCATTTTTCGAACTGCGCATAAATGCAGCAGCACTAGGATTATTAATTGCATACGATTGACCTGTGTAGTATACTCTTTTTTTTTCTTTTCTGGCCATAAAACGGATCATATTTATGATTGAGAATCGTGCCAACGTCAGAACAACAATTATACTTGACTAATCTGTAACATGTAGTGAAAGAGAGTGAATATTCAATTTTTCGCACGATAGAGAAAATCGTTAATGATGTGTGAAACTTTCATAGGATAATAAAATGAGAACCCAATAGTGATGAAAAAGAAGAACGAATGGCAATGGAAATCATCAAATCTTATCATTTGTCAGGTGCATGTTCCTTTTTTCGATTAAAAATGTGAGTAATGATCGTCATGTCGACTTCTAGTCATGATAAAAAAAACATTTCGATTAAAACAAACTTTCTCTAAATGTCTATTCTCTTATACAATAAGAATATGAGAACTTGCGCTCACGCATGTAATTCTATTTTAGCTCTATAAGTGTAGTGTATCATGGTGCTTTTTTTTGTTGTTTGCGAATAGAAGAGCTCGTTTCTTGACGGCTATAACAATCAGACATTTTCTTCATCGTTTTATATATATATATATATATAACGGGAAAATTATTCTGTTTTTCTTTTTCTTCTCGCATACTGACACCTGCCCGAAAGATCAGTTTTTCGGTCATGGTTATTATTATTGGATGCTCATAAAATGCGAAAAAGAGAGAAAGAGAAAGAGTGAGTGTGTGTGTGTGCTTATGTTAATGGCATTACTCTTTTTTTTTCTTTTTCTACCAATGGCTACTCATCTTTTATTTTCTCTCTCTCTTTTCTCTATTATAGAATCCTTCTACTGGTCTAAATAAGAAACTTGATCTTTCCGTTACTTCATCTCATTCGTATACAACACAACAAACATCATCGATTGTTACTGATCGCAAACGTCCTTATAACGTTTCTGTTGATCCAGCACGTTACCGTCGTGTACCTGATCCTGAAGATACAAATTCAGGTATATTGATTAAAATTCAAGTTGAAAAAAAATTACCTTTTTTTCTCTCTCTCTCTCTCGCTTTCTCTCCGTGTCTATCAACAGTAAAATTCGCTTGTTCATTATGTGGTAATTTATACAAATGGAGAAAAAGTTTAAATAAACACTGGAAAGAAAAACATAACGAAGAAGAGCCACCTCCACTTGACGCACCTGTTACAATACGTCCATCTAAATCATCTCAATCGAAAACAATAAATTCAAATCCAATTGAAATGTTGCCAACATCAAATAAATCTATTCCAAACCAACATCCCGCCTTTCCATTTAATCCTTATACATGGTTAAAATTAGCGACATCAATATCAACAAATGCTGCAATTGATCAACATCCATTAGATCTTCGAATAAAATCTACTGAAAATCATTTGAGTGAAGATGACGACGGACGTGAAAGTTCCGACGATAGATCGTCGCCAAGTCCACAAAATGCATCGGGACAAAAAATTTTTATTTGTTCAATATGTGATCAAAAATTTTTGTCTATTGAAACAGTTAATGAGCATTTTTTAAAGAATCATTTACATGAATTAGAAAATGAAATCGCCGGCAAATCGCCACCGCGTAATACGAATGTTGCACAACAAAATGAAGAATGGAATTTAAGCGATCCAGTTAATCCACTAAAATGTATTCAATGTGATTTTGTTGGTCGTTGGCCAACAGAACTTCAAAAACATGCTGCATCACATTCAACATCGAGACCATTCAAATGTCTTATATGTTCATTGACTTATAAATGGCGTTGGGGTAACAAGCACGGTTTTTTTTTGTTGTTGTATCAATTCACTTTTGTTTTGTTTTAGATTTAGCTAAGCATTGGGATCGTGCTCATGCATGCAATGGTAAAGGAGTTACTTTAATAAATCCATATAAAAAACGTGATCGAGATCAAGCGCGTTCTATGATGGACATGCCGACAGGATCATCAACTAAAGTACAAACAAACTCTGATGGTCATTCAATATGTTCATCAATGTCAAATGAAAATCTAACAAAACATAACCGCGGCAATCATTCTGATGATGAACAAAGTCAAAATTCAACTAATTCAGACAATGACGATGAACAACATACTGCAAAACGACCCAAACAAGATAATGATAAGATGTTTTTTCCTCCGCCATTACCACCTATTCCTTCGATGCCACCATCAATGTATTTTCCATCACCATTCTTTCCGCATCATGCATTATTTTCATCATTTATCAATCCATCATTATTGCTTCAGCCAAAATTTAATTATTCTCCACATTTACCGAATTTACCAATGAATGCAAACTTGGATCTATTTCGACAAGCATCAGCTTTTGCTCAACGACCAGCATCACCAAGTTCATCGCGATCATCGTCATCATCATCGCCGCGTTCATCATCACCATTACAACAACAACGCATGCATGCTGTTGCAGCTATGGTCGCAGCCGCGCAGGGAAATAATCATCATCGTCATCATATTCGACAACAGCAACAGCAACAGCAGCAAAAGCAACAACAACAACAACAACGAAGAATTGAAAAAGACGAAAGAAATTTTCAATGTCGTTGGTGTGATTATCGTGGACGATGGAGAAGTGAATTAAGTCAACATATGAGATGCCATCATGCTAGAGATAAGCCTTATCATTGTTCAGCATGTCCATATGCTTCGAGTTGGAAATGGGATGTTCAAGTAAGTCTAATATAATATCAAAGAAAATGTTAGAACTTAAAAGATTTCGTTCTCCTAGTGAGCGATTTTTAAAGTCAGCTCCTGAAACTTTTATGAATTTCGGATCTCTCTTAACAAAAACAAAATACATTTTTCAAAACATTTTCCAACAGGAGCGAACGAACAATAGTAGGGACTTTCGAGCAGATTTGGTACAGCACCCGGTCTGTTCTCGAACTTCACCTTGCATGTACTATTTTAAAATTCCATATGATAATATTGGTAGTTTGCCAGAATCTAATTTCGAACTTTTTCAATATTTCAGAAACATGTCAAAAAACAACATGTTCATGATTCAGCAAAAATCGTTGAACTACCTGATAAATATTTATTTCAAACAACTCTAAAAGCTAAATATGAAGGAACAGATGATCAAGCATTAACATCCATACCATTAACTGAAGAAGACTATACATTTTTTGGTGCCGACGTTCAAGCAAAATTATCTACAATAAAATATACACGTGATCGAACATTATCCTGTCAACAGTGCCCATTCGCAGCTAATTCAATGGCTGAATTACGACGTCATTTAATTGTTCATTCGTCTGAAAGTCCTTATCATTGTTTTAATTGTAATTATAAATCGAAATGGAAATGTGATGTTAAAAAACATATGAAAATATGTAATCATCATGGTCCAGTTTTAGTTGGACGTAAAGCCATGGCTAAAGTTATGGAGGTAAGAAATTAAAAGCAAAATCCCTTTTTGTTTTTCATATAATCTTCTGTTTAGAGCCTTGGTTTAATTATTGAAAATAATAAATCTGTCTCGTCGGAAAAAAACAATGAACAAAAATCCATTGAAAATGACGATGAAGAAGAAGACGATGAAATAATTGTCGACGAAAATCAAAACGATGATAACAATGAGAAAGAAAAGATTAATTCTCGTATTCAAAATAATAATTTACGTTGTCGACAATGTGATTATGAAGCTGACGATCTATCAGATTTACTCATTCATCGAAAAGGTCATGCATCGATTAAAAATCGATTTGATTTGGAGAAAAAGTATCATAGTGATATTGAAAATGATGATAATAATCAATCAGAACAAATTTTCCGTTATGGTAAATAAATCTTTCCAAAAACAAAAGAGGGAATTTACATTTTGTTTGTTTTTCTAGAATTACAATGGTTAGAAAATAATCCATTGATCAAACCATTTACTACAAGTAAGTTTTTATTTAAACTGCCGGATGAAATCGGTATTCTATTCCCTAAAAATATCTCGGTTTCTGGTGTTGGAATTGAGTGAAAAGAAAATCTCCTATAGCACTACTGATCGAAATATTCTAGGAGACAGAAAAACGAATCTGTTCATCGCGATCGATTAATCTAATTCTGAATAATTTTAGTTCATGAAAAATCTCGAACAATTCTTTATCAATGTTCAAAATGCCATTATAAAATAAATAATAATCACCAACATTTTTTCACTCATATTGATCATCAACATCCTGAATTATTAGAAGTAAATTTTTTATATTTTCAAAAAGGAACTAATCTGAAAAATTCTTTTCTCTTCTAGGATCAAATGTAAATGTGTGTCAGATATCTCCTGTTTGTGTTTTCAAGGTCTTTCTCGTCCTATGAACATTCCATTCAGATAAAATGTTCTTACACTATTTATCCGTTTGCTTTCTGTTTTGTCTAGAAAAGTTGCATATATATACATATATATTTGGTTTTTCTTTCGTGTTCCGTTGCTTTGCTTTATTCTATTCTATTTGTCATTTTTTCTTTTGTGTCCTTTTGTTTTTTTTTATTGAAGAACAACCGAAATAAGATGCATTATTCAAGATTTTGATTAGTAGAAAATCATAGAATGTGGACCAGAATACCTGAAATCGAATGAATTGAGGATTAAACCAATTCGTGATCTGATAGTTTTAGCAGTGACGAGAGAGAGAAGACGTAAGCATTAGGATGATGCAGTGCTGTTAGATATGTTTGAATTAACTATGTGAAACGTTCGGCTTTGTAAAAGACAAGTATACAAGATTGGAAATTGTACAAAGTAAGGTTTTTCCTAGCTCCCATGTTGCATGATTTGAAGGAGTTTTCTTCATGTGTCATCAGATACTCCGTGGCATGCTTGCACTCTTAACTAGGAGTGAGAAAGTTATTGTTATTTATTTTTGTTATGATAACAATAAGACTAACTTTTTTGCTTCAAGAAAATCAGTGACACAAATCTAAGCAGTTTTGTGCGAACGTCAAAGGATGATTCTATTCACTTAGTATCTTTTCCTATCATTGATATAAGAACTAGTCGTAAATATTCTGAGAAATAGTTCTTATATCTACGCCAGGAATAGATACTATGTGAACAAAGTCATCTTTGACATTCGTATAAAAATGCTTAGATTTGTATTACTGATTTTTTTGAAGGAAAAAAGTTAGTGTTATTGTTATAATAACAAAAATAAATAACAATAACTTTCTCACCCCTACTCTTAACCGATTCAATTGCTACCAGTTGATTGATGATCCTAAACAAGCAACAGTAATACTTAAACCAAATGTTTCATGTTGACAATATGAATATCATTTGTTAGGAATAAATTCGAGTACAAGTCTCTTTCAGCAATCATTCTGATCTCGAAGAAAATTTCTTCAATAATCTAAAACGTAGGTTTATATTGTAGATTACGTCGCCTATACTGAGATCTGTAACTAATGAAAAACACTTAATGTGGTGTAACTTCAGAATTAGAATAAGGCTTTTAATCAATTTTTTTTCCATTTAGAAAAAGAAAGATAAGATAATGGTTAAAATTCTAACTCAAGCTATAAAAATGTCTCTTTCATGGATTTTTTTAGTTAATTTATACATAACAGAGGAGAAAATACCATGAGCCCAACACTAACTGCATTGTATCTACGAATATTATTATGATATGTGTCGCATGGGATGTACTTGATCATTCGATCCACTGATAGAATTCATAGTGTGGTAGACTAGAAATGTTTAAAATCAGTTTCGGGTACCGAAACCGAAATATGAATCTCTACTGGTACGAATATCCAAAAAAACGTGGCCTTGTCAAGAGAAATAACTTGAGTCTACCGTACCACAACGTGCAGCTGCAGTACACGCAGAGTGAAATTGATATAATCTACAGGACGAAGAAATCCTGCAAACTTTGTTTCTCTAAATAGAAACCGACAATATAACAACTAACGGGTGTCCCATAATAAATGACCCTCTCCGTATTTTGACTATAACTTTTTCTCTTTACGATCCTTAGAGCTGATTGTTTTTGCAAAAGATGCGTCGTCAAATTCTCTACAATACTTTAATAAAACCTATTTCTGTAAAAAGTTAAGGAGAAAAATTAAGCGGAGAATACTAGACTCGTATAAAATACCCAACTTTCGAAGCGGAACTGCCGTCTTCTTGAACTATTTCCATTATAAACTGAAGAATATAAGAAAAGAAAAATGTATGCATTTTGTAGCTCTTTAAAAGCTCTATCAATCAGTGTTATTAGTGAGCAAATACTAAACCAACCGTGGATGATCACATCGATCTTCCTGTCTTTGAGACTTATCAAAATTCATCTATTTGAGTCAGTCGCTTTCGGAGCTTCTGGAAAAAGTCGCATAACGAAGCCAAAATAGCATCTTTTTCAGCTCGGCTTTTTTATTCTGATAAAGAACTACTCCTGTACTAGATCCAGCGGCGAAATTTGACCCTAGTTTTAATTTTAAGTTTTCTCCGCAAATGGACAGTTGACAAAAACCAGTAGATCTTGGTCAATCTGAAGTGATTTTGGTATGTTAGATTTTTCAATACTCACTTTAATTTCCAAAGACCTGTGAAGTGTATGTCGAGAAAGAGCGCACTTCCAAGTACTCAAAAGCATCTTTACTTTTATTTTGTCGTCTTTAGAGTTGTTTAAAATAATCGAAAATTTGCGAATCAAAATAGCTTTGAAAGTTGGGTATTTTATAGGTCTTTGGTATTCTTAGTTTAATTTTTCTTCGTAATTTTTCACAGACATAGGCTTGTTTAAAGTATTGTAGAGAAGTTGACGGCGCATCTTTTGCAAAAACAATCCGCTCTAAGGATCGTAAAGAGGAAACGTTATAGTCAAAATACTGATCGGGTCATTTATTATGGGACACCCGTTTTTTTTTTTATAATGCTTAGGATTATTTGAGAGGCCAATTCACCCCACGGGTGCTGACAGCCTAGTAATAATAATTTGTACAGGAAGAAAGAGAAAACAAGAGATGATAGAAGAAATTAAGTATGATCGGTTAGGAATTGAGATAATAACAGTAGTGGTCAACGTTTTTCAATTTGCCCATGTGAAGTTACATAATTTGTCAAAGTAGGTGGAGTTGTCGGTTCGTGTAAGAGATACAATTCGTTTGTTTGGTCTTCCAATCGGAAGACTAATTATAATTGGTTTGTCATCGTAATGTTGTTGTACATTGTTCTTAGTATTTTTTTATATAATAAAAGAATCCAAGAGATCCTGCTCATACAATTGTATGTTTTTCGTTCTTTTCAATAGACATTTTTGAAATTTTTCTTTTAAAGTTGGTAATTTTAATGTTTCATGAAGATCAGTTGTAGAAACTCTATACGAACAGTATATGAGCCTGAGACGACGTCTGTAGAATGAGTTTATACGGTTTTGATTAGTGATAGAGAATAAACAGTAGATACTTGCAAGCATGTATAACTGGGGCCATGTATATGTTTGAAAAAATTTTATTTTAAAAGCAAAGAACGTTGGAAACGCTCGATGTATATATTTCAGTATTGAATAAGACTTTCTTAGTTTTACGAGTTGAGCATTTATCATGATGTTAAATGAGACAATTTAGAGTCAATGTGAAATCCTAAATATTTGAAAGAATTTTGTCGTAAAATGGATTGGCCTTGGTAGATAATTCGAAGTTTTGGAATTTGAACTGTTTTGTGATAAATGACCTACTCTGTTTTCTTGTTATTAATGGGTTGATGATTTGATTCGGCATAGTTAACTAGTTTCAGAAGGTCCTTGTTAATTCTTGTTTCGATTTCATCCACTTGCTGTGCATATTTTAGATAGATTGATGGAGAAAATAAAATAGCTAAATCACCAACATATATATGAACTTCACTTGGACAATCAAAAATAGATGGTAAATCGAAATGGTTTACAATATAAGCTTTAGGTCCGAAGCACGAACCTTGTGGAGCTCCACGATTTACTTTAACTTGTTTTGAAAGATGTCCTTGATAGTCAAGAGTAATTGTACGATCTTTAAAATAATTGATAATCCAAAATAAATAAGCATACGTACGGACAATTGAGTTGATACAGTTCTAAAATAAAACCTTGGTGCCATAGCATGTCGAATGCTTGTAGGAAGTCTACATATACAATCACAGAGAATGAGTTATGGTTTAATGATTGAGTTAGTTGTTCCATAATATGTTTGACTCTTGTTTGAGTGGATAGGTCTTGTCTTGAGCCAGATTGTTGATAGGGTAAAATGTTGTTCACTTGCATTCATTTGTCAAATTTTAAGAGAAAAAGTTTTTCATATATTTTATTAAAAGATGGGACACCCGTTACAATCATCGAGACTGAAAGAATTCGATCCCGTATGTCTCTCTAATATGGGCATATAGATAGCAGCTCAGTGCAATAATTCTGGCATGGTGCAAGCTTTCTTTGACTTTAACAAGTATCGAGTTTGTCCTCCTTTGTAGTATAGATTTAGTATTTAGTCAAATTCAAATGTCTCCATAAAACCACTCGTCATAGAAATGGACATTCGATTGAGTTATGTAACTATATTCAAAATCAACAAATTTGTTTCAATGTTATAATTGAGTTTTTCGTAAACGTGAATCAAATACAATATTGAAACTCTATTATTTTAAGGCTAATTATTGCGTGTATTGAATTTGAAACAATATAGAGTTGTTTTTGATCGACGATAGCAAAGGTTAGACGACGCATAAAAAGTACCCGTAAAATGATGTTGAACAAGGTCGGTTGTTTTTCAAAACAGTTATACTGTGTTTGTAGAAAACATAAATTTGTATTTATTCGTTTCTATTTTGTTAATGTACTATTTGTGATTCTATTGCAAGGCTTAAAATTTCAAGTATTTTCTTTTGGAAATTTGATCCTAAAGAAGAAAAAGTAAACCCATATTCGTTTGTTATATTCTTGGGAATTAATTGCTGAAGACGAAAAATTGAACGCATTATCTCTATTCAAGAAATTTTCGCCTTGAAATTTATTGTAGTGATGTGAATTATGATGACCTTGTTTACGGTCTATTATCTTGTATCTTTCCTATTGCTTGTTGGCTGGTTTCTCGTTCACCCTATTAAATCGAACGTGTAACTATAAATAGTCAAGGCTATAAACACTACTGCGTATGTGAAGACGGCAATCAAAACGATAGTAATTTCTTTTAATCACATGATCATATACAATTAGAAATTCTAAAAGAATCCGAGCTAAATTGTCTCTAAAACAGAATATTGTATAAAAATGCCAAGTTGAGTTCAACATTTTTATTGATAAATATCGAAATAAATTTCGACGGCAGCACAAGATGATAAATAGTGTTTTGATGTTATGAAATCGTTATGCTCATTAAATCGAAATAATTTGATTTGTATCTAACGAAAAAGAAAGGAATGAAATATGATTAAAAAAATTGACTTTCAAGGATTAGCTTCCATTTTCATGAATATTATCGACTAAATCAAAACGTCTTAAATTATTAGAAAATGACCTATTTATCTTTGTTCGTTTGAATATTTTTGATTCTCTCAGAACTTTTCTTCTGACTCTACTTTTTATTCTTAAACAAGTTCAATTGAATGATAGAATTTATAATGATTCAAACGAAGAAAAACCCGCAGACACTATAAATCCATTGCATACTTCAAATATGTCGGTGACGAATGACTATTATTAGTTATATACAAATAAAGAAAAAGAAGTCAAGCATACAATCGGACACATACCTACATAGTATATATATATATATACATAGGTGATGTGATGAAGCCTTGGCAATTGTGTTCGTTGCGTTTTTTATCTGTTCATTAGAGTACTATGTGCGTAAAATAAATTGCTTCTTACTGTCTTTTTCCCACCCGCTTACCTCTTGTGTTCTATGACCAAATTCAGTGTAAAAAAATTGCATTGCAAAATAGTAACTAACCGAATATGATTAGGTATTTCGTGGTTTTTTTTGTATCGAACTTTTTATGTGATTCATATCTTCCAAAATGTAAAACAATGAGACGATCCAATAGTTCAACTAATAAATATTCAATGCCAGAAGACAATAAGCAAATAGAAGTCGATGAATACAAACAATCACTTTTTGCTTTAAAATTTTTTGGGTAATTTTTTTCCTCTTCCCAGGACAATCATTCCGATCGTCGGAACGAGTATCTTAAAAGATCTGAAACGGCTATAAAACGGTATAATAAGGTATTCACTTTCACCTTATTTCGACGTAATCCGTCAGCTCGTTTTACGGACCGGTTTTTTCGCTAGAAAACGGCCATCGTTTTTAACATTATATTCGTCGTTTTCCGAGCTGACGGAAAACAGCGCCGTTTTTCAACGTTTTAACGTCGTTTACGCACCGTTTTCTTGGACATGGGTTTTCCTATTCGTGATTATAGATCTTGCATATTTAAAACATGTTTTTACCTTCTCATCACAATATTTTCTTTTTATACGATCGTAGGAGAGAGTCATTTTCCCTCTCTCTCTGTATGATTTTTACATGTACTGTACAAATCGACACAGTTTTTTTTACACGGGCATACTCTAGAACAGCAATCTCGATTCGAATCAAATGTATTACTATCTTGTTCTCATTTCAGGACAAAGAGATCGGTCATCATCATCATCGAGCAATATTCAACCTATATTTCAAACGACAAAACGAACCATGACTAGTGGCAAGATGCTTCTCTGCATTGTCTTATTCATATTTGCTATTCAATCACAAATTTCATACGGTAAAAAATTATTTTCCTAATGAAAAATCTTTTTGTCTATAATTGTTTAAATACTACAGTAAAACCTGTTGAGATAAGTAGTGAAACATTTAAGAAATTATTAATCGAAGCATCGAAAAATAAAGATTGTGCACGTCGTGTATCTGGTCAAACACCAACATGGTTACGTTTTCGTCGTGGTCCTCAAAAAGAAAAAGTGTCATGTTCTACAGATGCCTCATGAGCATTTTATGTTCTCAATTAAATAAACAAATAAACATTTCTCTTCAATATCACTACTATCATCTTTATTTCCTTAATTTTTAGTTTTAGCTTACTTGATATTTCAAGACTTATTTTTCTTGTTTTCTTTACGGCGAATAAAAATCCACATTTATAATCACAAAAATGTTTCTTGGTTATATATAAAACCAAAAAGAAAGAAAAGTACGAACGAATACAAGACGATCGATTATATTAATGCAAATTTAATCAACTACTCTTATTTTTCATATTGCTGGCTATATACTTATATAGACAGGTGTAAATCAAGGCTATTTTAATGATGAAAAAGAGCAATGATATTATATTTTGAAAACCTTTTTATTTCATTTCAAATATGAGATCGAATGACATAAACATTGAAACACTATGGTGTATAATGTTTTTTTGTACTTGACATCTTAATCGCCTCCTTTATAGAGAGATTAGTGACAGTGCATAAAGAGAGAATAACGTCTATAAAATGAAACTTTAAAACGGCAAATACACCACAATAACGAAAACATCATCTTAACGATGTATCTCCGTTGCCTCTTATTATTAACTGCTTTTGTCGTTGCTGATGCATCGAAAGTGCGTTATGATGGGTAAGAATAAAAATTTTCTTCAGCATTATCTAATGAATGTTGTTATTTTTTTCAGAAAAGTTGTTTTATCTGTAGTACCTTCAGAAGAAGCACACTTCCAATTTTTATCCTATCTTGAAGATCATAGCCAAGTATAATTTGAGCGAAAAGAAAACCAAATATCTTATCTAAAGCAATATTTTAATTATTGATATAGATTGACATTTGGAATGAATTGGCTAGAAATACCACAGTTCATGTTATGATTGATAGAAACAATCAAACTACACTCATGCCAATCTTCGAAACATTGAACATGAAACCAAAAGTGATGATTAACGATATCCAACGGTAAGTTTAAACGAAAAACAAAATCATTTTGTTTTTGCATAATTATCGTTTTCATTCAGATTACTCGACGGTGAAGAACAAACGCTCCGAACGCTTTCACGAATGGGTTCCGGACGTGGAATTCAAGATAGTTTCTATACCTATGATGAAGTAAAATCATGTTTCTTTCTGACACATCACGTATTTACGTTTATAATTAGCTCACCAATTGGTTGAAACAAATGGAAGCTGATTTTCCAAATTTCGCAACACTTGTATCAATTGGCAAAACATATGAAAACCGTGATATTTGGCTTTTGAAAGTAACCATATTACTTTCAAATAAAACGCTTGTTCGATTTATTTTTTATATGTAGATTACGTCTCCATCAGGAGGAGCAAAGAAAACAGCTATGATGGATTTCGGTATTCATGCTCGAGAATGGATTTCACCAGCAACTGGCGCTTATCTGATCAATGAAGTAAATCAAATAGAATTTGTGCTTATCTATTAATGTTCTCTCCATTACAGTTCTTAACACAATATTCAGCAGGTGGTGATGCTAAAACAATTATGGACACATGGGAATTACATATAGTTCCTGTTCTTAATCCTGATGGTTATGCTTATTCACACTCGCGAGTTCGTTTTTTTGAAATTTTCATTACAGCACAAACGATCTAAAAAAAAACACTTTCTTCCAGGATCGCATGTGGAGAAAAAATCGAAAACCAGTCAGTGGTACTTGTGTTGGTGTTGATCTTAATCGTAACTTTGGTCATCAATGGAACACAGGCGGTAGTTCAGCAAGCGCATGTGCGGATACATTTCATGGCGGTTCACGCATGAGTGAAAATGAAGCTAAAGCACTTGAAAAATATATGACTGGTAAAAGTTGGACTACATATCTTACATTTCATTCTTATGGACAGTGAGTTTTCTTTATTTCATATCACTTTGTGTTTTCTCTATAAATGAATTCATTTTTTTTTCTAGATGGTGGTTTACTGTAAGTTAGAAAAAGGATTTTTTTTTTATAATAATAAATTTATAATTTCCTTTTAGAACTGGTAAGTTGGTGAATGAATAGCAGGAGTATTGATATGAGAGAATTGTTTTTTCAGGGGTTATACAACAGTAGATCCACCAAACTATGCTCTTCTTGTGAGAATTTATTTAAAGGGTTTTCGCTTATAACAAGTACTTTATTGTTTTATTCTTGATAGAAACAAAAAGCTCAAATTGGTGCCAACGCTATTCAAAGTGTAAACGGACGCCGATATACACTTGGTTCATCAGCACAATTACTTTGTTAGTTGTTGTAGATTTATTTTTCATTCAAATTATTTCGGTTTTGATGTAAAATAGATATTGCTAGTGGCGGTAGTGAAGATTGGACAGCTGGCTCACTAGGAATCTTCTATTCATATTGTCTCGAATTACCACCAACAGGTGGCACCGGATTTATTGCACCCACAAGTGAAATTAAACGCACTGGTAATCTAATATTTTAAATCGATATATTTATTTGCATTAATATTATTTGTATAGGTGCTGAAACTTTTGTCGGTATGGTGGCCTATTTTAAAGCAATATAGAATGAAAAAAAATAAAAATGGGCGACATAAGCAATTACTGTGTGTTAAAAAGTGAAAAATAAAATTTGAAATTTAAAAATATCATTCTTTTTATTGAGCATAAACACTTTGTTCTTGTTGATTTGGTAATTTTTCGATGGTCGATGATTTAATTTGTTGTAGAGAATTAATTGGAGCGGGTAAAAATGGAAATTTCTCACGCATTCTATCATCGACGGTATCAGCTGCTTTACCTAAGTAATAATAAGTTCGTGGAATATTTGTGTCTCGTTGGAATGAGCGTAAATAATCAATTTCTTTTGCATCACGAGTCGTTGGTTGCCGTCGGCTACTATTTGTTATCGAACGATAATTAAGATCTTTATTCACTGCATTTGTACGATCAAGTTCAGTGGAAAATAATCGTGGTATAGCGACACGTGTGGATTCCGCATATAATTTTGATTCGTGAGGAATATATCGATCGGCATATTCACTTGATACAGATAAAATAGAAACAACTTAAGAATAAATCAATAGAAATGAATAGTCGAATCATAATTCTGAACTCTAGTATGGACAAAATATAACTTATCTATAAGAGCAATAAACTACATAACAAATCATTTCTGCGACCTTTTATTTTCGGATCAACGTTTGTTTTCGATTATGTTTTATATTGTATTTAGAAGATCTACGCGTACTATTAGCTACTTCTTTTTTTGTATCAATGAAAACTGTCGGACTGTATCACTAGATTCTACCCGATGATTTTGACCTATATTCCATCGGGCTAATCTCGAGCAAAACTTAAGATAAATAAATAGTACCTTGTCTCAGGTACTGTCAGTGAACGATGCAAAATTTGACTTTGTGAACGTTTCTTTTCCATGAGACCAAAACGTGTTGGTTCACCTTCAAGCGGATGATCACTATGTTCCGGACGCCAACAATCGTCTTGTAATGCCCATTTTCGTTCTGGTGCAAACTAAAAAAATTTCGATGAATAACTTCATATGGAAATGATTTCCATTGGTTTTACTCGATCAGTTCCATAGGGTCCACGTCGATTGAAATGTTCGTCATAACTGTAAATGTGAAAAGGGCTAGGCGTCAGAGGAAAAAACTTCAACTCAATTTTACCTGGTAATCAATTGTTTTTGATCATCAATATTATGATGACCGAGAAGCATTCGTCCAGGTCGTTCTTCTTGTGCTAAAAGTAGTTTACGTCTTAGAACTGTATTGGGTAGACAGTCATTATGCACTGGAAAATCGCGACGATAAGTTGAATTATGTGTGAAATTTGATTGTTGTGACTAAATAATGAAAAGAAAATCGTAGAAATTCTTTTCGTAGACACATAGATAAAGGAAAATGATTAAAATTCAAACTAAAAAAACAATCTCCAAATATTTATATAATATAAGATTGATATAACTTTGATGTATAAAAATAAACTACAATGCGAACGTTTAGGTACCACTAGAAGTAAAGAGAAATCTTCTACTTTCAAGTTTTTTTTTTGATATAAACTAAGCTTATATCGATATATCAACTAAAGAGATTCATATTTTTCGTTCGTACGAATATATTGCCAAACTCACTTTTGATCGATCTTCATACCAATTTCCAATTAGAACATCTGTTCCGAATTGTCGTTTTCCTCGAAATTTTTCAGTATGTATTGGTATAATCGGTACGTTGGCATAAGTTCCATCTTTTGGATTATAAAATCGATTAGCTTGAAATGCCATTTATAAAACTAATCTTAAATATAAAAAAAAATGAAACAAACCTGACAATATAAAAAAAAAGAAAGAAAGAAACCTTAATTTCATCTAGATTAGAAATATCAAATAGCGATCTAATTAAGACAAAGTAGAAAAAAAAAGAAAAAAAAAGAATACTTTCGAATATTGCATTACACTGTGCAATAAAATAAAATAAAAAAAGCCGAACCCATATAAGGCATGTTTCTAAACATTTAAAATTTCTAATCGGAACTGTCGAATTTCACACTTTTCCGTGCTGATCTTCGACTACTATTGTCCAAACGTGGTATGTCACTAATTGAATGTGCATCTGTACTTGACATGGCCGATTTATGCACTTGTGGATATGTTTCTTTTGAATTAATGTGTACACGATTTGGCGAAACATAACCCCGTACACCTGTTTGAATATGTTCAGCGTACCAAAGAAGATGAGATTCCCTACGTAATATTTTTATTTTATCATTTTTCGAAAACGATAATTCTTCGGGACGTTGAGCTGTATAATTCGTTGTTGCAATCATTATTTGGTTAGCCGATGACGGCGGTTTTCCATGCGCATGCCTTTCATCATCATCAGTTCGATTCGATACAGGCTCGAAAAGATCTGGTGTCGTTAAATTACGTAAAGGACTAACGAGTGGTGGTCGACCAGAATCAGATGTATAACCCGACATGGGAGCATTTCGACGTCCTTGATAGGGTGAAAGATCGCGTTCTGTTGAACGTGACATTATATGACCACCGCCGTACTCTGTTATAGGATCTTGAGGGCGATCGGTTCTAGATTTTGAATGCTAAACAAAACAAAATTCACATTTTTTTGTATTAGAAATTTTTCTTCTGTTATTCGATAGGATTACATTTTTCTGATAGACGTCACTAGCAAAACAATGACTAATCATAGGAAATGAAAGCAACTCAAAAGACGTGATTTTGTATTACAAGCTAGATTTTCGAAACCTTAAATATAGATTAAGACATTTCTTGTGTTAAAATAAAACTCTGCTTAGTCAATAGATTAAAAACATAAAAGAATGAATTACTTAAGCCTGATTATTTAATCATCCTAAAATCGATTGCATTCAAATCTTATGAATTTCTGAATCTGTTAGCGTTAATGTCGGATCACACTAACGCTAGACGATGATTTAGATGCGCTTTCTAGTATAACGGTAGTACATCTGCCCGGATAGCGGAAGGTATGGGTTCGATTCCCATGAAGGTCATCTTTTTCATCGTTCTGTCACATAACATCAGTGACACTGCTTGTCTCTTTCGTTCTATACATATTAGAGCCTAACAGAATCCTATTTCAGACTATTGTCGAACGAGAATTCAATCAACTAGAGACACAAATAGTTCATTCGATAACTCAACATCATCTGAAGGTCCTACAAATAGATTCTCAATTTACCTAATACGGCTTTTTCTAACAATAAAATAAATTTGAATTCAACAATACAGTCTCTGCAGTTATATATACTCTGTCAAACCAAAAAAGTGCCATTGATTACGGCGGATGTCCTTCAAGGATTCTTGATGTTTTTATATGAATTATATTCAATAAGCCGAATACAACGGAAATCATAAGTATTAGACTTCCCATAGATTCTGCTGATAAAAGAGCAAGAGAAAATTTTCTACTCACAATCACATCATCCATTTCATCCAGAATTTTATTCACAACGGCTAATCGTCGATTTCTTGATTCACTCTTGGATGGTAATCGTTGTCGTGATTCATCGCCACTACTATCTACTCTTGATTTTATTATACTTCTATCTGTATCCGAAGGAAGAATTTGTCGCGCACTGGAATCATATCGATCTCTAAATGGTAGTGTTGGCTTTTCATCATCAGATATGGCAATGGATGCTGCTTTTTTTATTGGCATAGGTTCACCTTTTCCTGAATATGGTCGTGCCATAGGTTTAGCTTCAATATCTGCATCATCATGTGTATATTGAAACAAGTAAACTTGATGTTGTGTGCCGATTGCGCACATCGCTAATATATTATCTAACGGATGAAATTGTATATTAATAACTGGTTGAGTATAATTTAAATGTTTATATGAGTAAAGTAACGTTCCTTCGTATGTATTCCAACAGTGCACTTGTCCATCTTCACTACCAGCAAAAACAAGAGAACCACACGAGGAAAATGATGAACAAATCCGATCTTGTAAATTGAACGCTCCCACGTAATGACGCGAAATACTTCTCCTAAATATCGAAAAGAAAATGTAACAAAAAAAATTCACTTTTTTCTTTAAATTTCTTACGTTCGAACATCAACTAGAACAATTGAATTATCTCGCGCAGATACTAATAAGAAATGATCACCCGGTGAATATGTGACACTGTTTAATGGAATATTCTGTTCAACAAAAAGTAAACGATCAAATAAGAAAAACAATTTTTTTTTCTTTTTTCTACTTTTAATTCTTCGAAATCTAAATTGGAATACAATGACCAACTGTCTGCAGATACTATAAAAAGAAAAAAAAACGTACAGATTTTTATTTTCATTCTCTTTTACGAATTTACTTGTTTCATTTGGTAATCCATTCCAAATTTTAATAGCGCCAATACTATCAACAGATGCTAATTGCGTACCATTTGGATTAAATGATAGACTACTAATATATCCTAAATGATCATTCATTGTTCGTACTATCTGTAACAAAAGAAAAAAGGTTTCAAAGTCTAAATGCATGAAGAAGTAAAACAAAATAGACTTACAGTTCCATGTTTTTTATCAATATTCCATATGCGTATTAATTTATCATAACCAGCAGTGACAATTAAATCTTCCGATGATGGATGAAAACGAACACAATAAACAAAACTCGGATGAGCTAGCGAACGCCATGGTTTTCGTTGAGTTTCTTCGAAATTCCATATCCTAAAAAGAAATTTCCCAAAACAAATCCGATTGATTTCATGAATCTAAATTGAAACAAGCTATTTGCCTTAGCCTTTCAATTTGATTGTAGAATTAAAATTTTTACTAAAAACAAAGTTCACCTAACAATCTTAGAACTAGATATGCGAGCTACATTGTTCACAGTAGATTGTTATTGTTCGTTTAATTCCTTCGCTCGCAACAATTAGTTTAGTCTTTTTAAATCTTACTTGACAGACGAATCGGCTGATGCCGATGCTAAATAACGATCAGTTCTTGACCAATCCAGATCATAAATCATTTGTAGATGTCCAATAAATATAGCTACACGTCGATCATGTGGAATCTATCGATGGAAGAAAAAAGACAATCGTTTTAAAACAAGAAACTCTTTAGAATCCGATAGATTTACTTCATAGATAGATATTAAATTATTTTGTTGTAGTTTATTTACTTCAGCACACGCAATAAAATAACCATTGTGCGAAAAACGTATCGATGAACAGCCACGTTCGCTGGTGTTAAGTGTAAGCATTTGTTCAGTTGGTATTTTACATTTAGAACTTCGTAATTTGTGCCAACGTGGTGGTTTTTGTAATACACGTTGTAAGGGTCCCATTTGTGGACTGCCTACATCCGTTGGTTGACCATCCATAGGATGTTCAGCACCAACAATGTTTGAACTAATGTTGAAAGAAATTTCACGTACTTTTTTTTTTTATTCAAAAAATAATAGTTCTGTTTTACTCTTCGATTTCTTTGGCTAATTGATTATATCGTTCTCGCATTCCTTCAATGTCGCCATCGACAACTGATCGTATACCAGGATGATACCTTCCTCTTGAATCCAAAGGTTTAATTGTTACATAGAGTGTAGATGGATATTTTTGTCGATTCATATGAGCGTACCAATTGACGAACTTTTGAGAAGAGAAACATCAACATTATTGTATTTTTCTTAGGTTTATTTTTTTTACGTACATCTGGCACAGATGATCCTGAAGAATAATGTCCGATTGGTTCCCAAAGTTGTAGACGCACCATTCGTTCAGTATTCAGAGTATTTCGTAAACCAAGAATCTAATAAATNTTTTCAGCTTTAAGAAAAATGCTCAATCTCTTATTTGCGTTAGATTTACTTTTAAGAATGACCATGCAATGGGAAATGCATTTGATCGATCTGTTGGATTTTGGGGATTATTAAAATATTCGAGAATCTAAAAAATATCAAACGAAACACTAGACATATCAATTATGTTTAAAATATTGAATTCACCTCGAAGAAAAATATGACATTCTGTTGTTGAACTGTGGTAAAGTATGAATAATCTTCATCAATGACGATCATGTCTTCCCATGATGGAATAGTTGAACTAATTTTAAAACCAAATCTATGTTTACATAATCATTTACAATAGAATACTTACCGATTAACATTAAAATCATAAGGTTCGGTTGAAACAGATGGAATAAAATCTTGTGTCTGATCATTTATATTATGATAATGAAGTACTGAACGATTTCTAGAAGAAAAGAACAAAAATGTGATAGACATTTTTCTTTCCTTTTATGTACATTGTTTATATTATTATCGTAGAAACATAATATTTTAATCATAGGAAAAGTAAACATTTATACTAAATATTAGTCTCTCTTTCTCTCTCTCTCTCTCTCTCTCTGAAACTTCTACTTCTTAAAGATAATAAAATTATCAAAATTTAACATACGGATTTAATTTTCGTACGTAAGATCTTGTATTAACATCAATTATATGAACGCGTACAAATGGATGGCGAAGTCGAAGATCTGTTTTTAAACGGTCTGTCCGATGAACAGAAATTCCAAGTATTTTATCTTTATGTGGATCGACTCCTGTTTCGACATCTGAATATGGTTCTTTAGATTTAGTTCGTCGTTTTTGTCGACGACCATCATTTGGTTTCTTGACAGTCATCTCAATATCTTCGCCTTCACGCGCTTTAAATGTTTTCTTTTTTCTTCCTGGTTTAGCTTCATGTTCTACAGTTACTGTCGTTGTTGGAGGTAAAACGGAATCGTTCGGGGATGGTTTTCGTCGCTGATTGGATCGAGGTCGTCGTAGATGAGTTTCAGGAACTGAAATTTAACTATAAAAATAAAATTTCCTTTCTACATTGACCTATGAAATAACCTTCAACTCGTGTCTCATCGATGCTTGTTGTTCCAGATGTTGTTCGATTTTGACGACGCGCACGTCGTGCTTGTACAGTTGAATTATTATTAATCAATCGTTCATTATAGCTGTGATTTTCAACACCACTATCGTGCTATGCCGCCGAAGAAAAAAAAAAGATCCAAAAAATACACATTGGTTTATCTTTATTCGATTGTTTCTTACCGAGTCAGACTTGTTCATCATTCAGCTTTTTTCTCTATAATCCTTCAAAAACTCTTTATTTCTCATCATCGACAATGAACGGCAGAATAACGTTACTAAGCAACACCATACATGTATTCTTTTTCTTTATTTTACAATGTTAGATGTCTCTAGACAACAGATATCGCAGAATTTGTGAAAGTGCAGCTATTGCGACACTAGTTCGATGACTAAGACATTGGTGAAACATCAGCATTTCTTCACGTTTATTATTCACATGATTAGTATCATTTCCATAGCAACCCTTGTTTGGATGTTGCCAACTCATTATTTCATTGAACCAATTATTTTCTTGAAAAAACTCGCTCCAACCAAGTAAACCACCGAATGCGATTTGTTCCATGAATAAGTCACGGTCAGATTCAGGAAAATTTTTATTTGCAATAGTTTGACTCTCATTTAACATTCTCGAAATCATTTGATATTCTTTCAATGGCGATAACCGATGTTGTTGATGACATAGAGATTGTTTAGCAACTATTGAATAGAGAATTTGATGAGTAAGTGAATAGCGACACGCATACCGATCACTTCTTAATTTAATACAGGGCTCGGTTTCGTTACACTTAGAAAATCCCAATGCATGAAGACATCGATCGGAATTTTCTTCAATAAATTTCGACGATGAACATTGTTTTTCTGTATGAATTTGATATTTGTTTCTATGAAATTGAAATGATTCAATTTTTGAAAAAATCCCTGGCGTAAGAAGAAATGATAGCTGCGCATAATAATTTGGTTGTCGACGACGAACAGATCGAGCTATTTGCCAAGTAACATATTCACTCAAGTCGACAAGTTTTTTCACTGATTTTCCTTGTTTACACATTGTATAGACTCGTAATTGATCAGCGGCCATTCGTGTACCAATGCCAGCATCGAGGTTAACCTGATTAATATTCAATGAAAAGAAATTTAGAGCTCGTGTTAATGTATTGATAATTTGATCAGTAGTAATAGTAATTGAAGACTGATCACACATAACTAGTAATGGAACAACGGTAAATATCAAAAGGCAATGCATCGTGAGCATCATGTTGCTCAATGAAGGAAAAGTGATAAGAGCACAAGAAAATGTCTCAACGGATTTACTCATATTGTTATTCATAAGCTCATTTCGTAGGCGATTCAGATTATCTCTTCTTTCATTTTGTTTTTAATTAAAACTCACAAATAAAGAAAATGATCTTTTGTGATTTTATTCTCGCTTTTGATTTGATTTATGCTAAATCGTGTTCATCATCAGTTGCTGGTAAATAGTCTAATAAAGATCTTTTTTCATAGACATAAACGAACGCCAGTAATATAAATGTATAAAAATCAGCCAGAATAAGTAGAATACTAGATTTTGGAAAAAAAAATTCATTCTAAAACTGAATTCTAGACGAAATTCGTTTACCTAATAAATGGCATCAATTGAATTAGTTCAATTAATAGTTTAACTTTTACACAGGACATATTCACAAGATATTTATCATGTTGATTATCTCTTGTACATGCACATTGTTTAGTTGAAAAATTCATATTTAATATTTCCTTTGAACAATAATCAAAAAATTGTTGAATTTCATTCGATTGATATTGACGTATTTGAATTATATTTAAAGTATACCAAACATTGGAACACAGATGTAAAAATAGTGTTAAAAGAAATGGATAGAGAAATACAAATGAATCACGACGAAAACCGCTAAGTATAGAACAGAACAAAGATGTTTATCTATTTACACTCAACTACTAGATCATACCTAATAAAGAAAAGACAGATAAAAATAGCTTGAATAATTATAAAAAATGGAAAATGCTGCCAAGGTACATTTAGTAATGGATCCGATGTAAATATAGCAATAGTAAATTGTGCACATGTGCCAAGAAGAATATAGGCGAATGATAATGTTAAAAGAAAAACGGCAGTACTCATTATTTAGAGAGATAGTTAAATGAGAGTAAAATTAATTTGTTGTTTAACCGTGAATATTGATTGTAAGTAAAAATATAGTAGCGGGAAGATTTGTTGTATAAAAACATAATTTACTCTTCTACACTTATGAGAATAATTCAGGGCTGAGCTGTTCTCGAAAGAAACAAAGTAATCAATATCTATGATGCAACAATTGATTATCTTAGATGAGCTTATACTACTTCGACCTTATCATTTATTTATTATTAAAGTGACATTTCCATACGGAGATTTTTTTCTTTAATTATCGAAAAATGAGTATATTAAACCTAATGTATATTACAAAATAATGTCTTGCATTTTAATGATTCGTTACTTAGTCATTGTCTATATTCATGACGATAATTATGATTATCATGATAGAATGTCTCTTGTGATGTGAACAAAGTGTTGATTGAGGCACGCATCGGTAACTTTTTTTTCCCTTCCATCCTATTCAATCAACATCATCATTGTATTCTCTTCATAGTGACAAGCATTTCGCTCATTCAATTTTTATATTTATTTTGCTAGAACAGTCTTTCTATCTGAACGAATAGCGATAATTCATATCCCTTCGTGCTGTTGCTTCGGTCACGTCTAAATAAGTTTGGCCAGCTGTTGTTGTTGCTTCACGAGGTTTTAGTTGTCGATTTGAGAGATATTTTTCACGATTTCTTGCCGACAGATTCGAAAGTTTTTTATATTCATTCCAAAGTTCATTGACAACTTCACTTGTTAATAAATCACTTATATTCTCAGAGATTAATCGCAATATTAAAACACAATCAGCTGATAAATAATCAAATATAAAACGTTTCACCAGTAATTGTCGTTTGAAACGTTCCTTTTTTGAATATAAGGTTAGATAATTTGCTACATACGAATAATTAAAACGACGAAAACTATTGCGGATTATTGTAAATAAAACACTTTTGAAATTTATGATTGTTAAGAAAACTAACCAAAACCAAATAATAGTGAAAGCTTTTTCATTAAACACATTCATTGGTAATAGGCATTGCACCTAAATAAAAATGTAACAGAGAACTAATAGTAG
Source organism: Rotaria magnacalcarata (assembly GCA_900239745.1). Classification (NCBI taxonomy): domain Eukaryota; kingdom Metazoa; phylum Rotifera; class Eurotatoria; order Philodinida; family Philodinidae; genus Rotaria; species Rotaria magnacalcarata. The sequence goes on along the minus strand of OENM01000312.1, from coordinate 23,449 downwards.
TTTTTTATTCCTCGATATAAAAATAAAAAGTTATTCTTTTACTGTATAAAGTGTTGGTTGGCCAATTTTGACAATATTAAAATCACAATAGACACTTAACGGAAATATTTTTGAACCGATGACATATTCACCTTGGATAAAATTTTGTAGCACTTCAAGACCATACAAAACAGAATTTTTTGTTAGCAAGGCATTTAGTAAAAATAATTGTAGTGAAGAATTAATAAGAAAAAGTATTTTAACAATGAGAAATAAATTCACTAAATAATAACCATGAAAAGGATTCGTATTAGAAAAAACAAATGGAATACAAAACATATTTAAAAAGTTAAATGCCCATGATCTATTCGATGATGAATTGTTCGAATTCGGAAAACTTTTATTGTCATTCGTTGTCATACGATCAAAATCGTGTTGTTTAGTACGTGCTAGTAGATTAAGCATTGCTGTTATATGATGCACTTTATAACGATTTGTTCGATAGTCAAATTTTGGTGATAGACTATGTTGAATATTAATTCCACATCGAGGACTAAAACTACTCCAGATAAAACGTGGTATGAGAAATAGCAATGATTGAAGTGCAAGTATTATTGGCAGCCACTGATAGTAATAGATTGAGCGTCGACGACGTATATGAGGACTACTTTTTGTAGGGATGGTTTCATTCATTGATATATAGTAAGTATTTGTGACATAACAATAGTGTCGAGTATATGAAACAAAATTACCTGAAAGACAATGAAAATAATTCCCCAAACGTATTTTTTTTTTCTTAACAACATTTATGAATTTGATAGATATGATATTAAATGCCACGTCAGTTCCCTCGCTCTACTATCGTTCATTTACTCACTACTCAGGTCAAGATAATATTAATAAATCATCGATACGTCTAGGTCATCATAGCTAATTATTTTACATGCGTAGGATAATTAGTTTTCTTTATACATGAATTTTTATCAATTCGATTGGATTAATCTGCCAATCAATGAATACAATAGAAGATTCGATTCGATTAAATAGTTTTTGTTTATTTAATTGAATCATGATAATATTTACCTGTAAATTCACCCGGCGTCCAACAAATGATCAGATCCGATATAAATAAACGTGAAGTAAGTATAGCTGAAAATATTAGTAGCATTAAAACAGTATGACGATGATTGAGACGATTCGCTGAATCATCGTCCGAACAGCCAAACCATGATATACGTAAATGTGAAAGTTCGGATAAACGATGAACAATCTCAGCCATTATTAATAGTAGTAGTACAACAACAAAAATTATTTACGTTGAATACCAGTTGCTGCGTTACTCGAATAAATAATACAACACTGATAATAATGCTCAAAGGAAGGATAAGTCCAACAAAGAGAGATAATCCCTCTAATGGATAGAAAAAAAAGTATTTTTTAACTGTGTTACGTCTGATTGTGGATCATTTCGACGGTTGCCTATGCATGACGGTTTTACCATGTATTTGTTTCCCTTTTCTCCATCGTTCTGTTTCTCACTCTGCATCATGACACAGAAGACAAGAACTATGATAAGGAGACAGACAGAGAGAGAGAGAAAGAAAGAAAATAGTAACAGCAAATAGAACCAAGAAAATTACAACGAAAGTATAATTGTCTATGTTTATGATAAACTTAGTTAGAATTTACTTCCTCTCTTATCTATCAGATGTTGATTAATACATAAAAATGTCTATAATCAAAGATCGTTGTCAACAATAGCAAAAAAAATCACCTGAGGCAACCACGTCGTATGTTTCTTCTGAATCTATCATCACCGGAAATCATATACACACACAAACACTCAAACATTATTTATATGTTTACTTATATGTTCAATAGATCGAGATTCCGGACATTGACACACACTTACATATAAATGTGAAAATCTTTTTCCCTTCTTCTTCTTCTTCTTCTTTCTCGTTTATATTCTAATCTGTTAGAATAACAATTCTATTTGAAAGAATGCAATCATTACTTCATCGAATATTTCTATTATCTCTACTTGGTTATAAAAGAAACGGATAGAGATGCAAAAATGTTTTATGTTGTGTTCATTATTTTACGAGTATCGACAATGGTGTTAGCACAGAAATACGCATACAATGAAGAAGACGATGAAAAAAAACCGATGATGACCTCCTCATTGAAAATCCAATTATGATTTCCTTACAAAAATAATTTCCTGCCTAATCAATGGCAAAATCGTTTTACTAAAAAAAACTGTCGTCGATTTTTTATTTATTTATTTAATATAATTTAAAAGACAAGAAGAAGAAAATATTTTGTTCTCTCATATCGAAATATTCGGCTCAGCAATAGGCATATTGATAACCGCAGATATTAATGGTGCTGTTGAATCACGTCGACAAACAAAAACCTATCAACATTAAAATATTCCAATTCAATAGACTGATTCAGGAAATAATTCATTACTTTGATTGTATCCGAGATTGCTTTGTCAGTGATACAAGTCACAAATGAGCAAAAACCGTATTCAATTCCGTTGATAAGAATTGGAATCTGCAAAAAAACAAAAAATAATTTTGATAGTTGCTTCTTTGAAGTCTCTAGAGAACTATCGAACTTCGATGTAGTTCGGATTGAGATTATAAATATTCTCATCGTATGTAAACGATAGAAAAAGATCGATAATCGGCGATAATGTTGCTGCTGATGTATTTTGAAGTTTAATTGTTAATTTAAATCGTGGACCAAGACCATGAACTTCAGCATTGATTCTTATAGCGTCGGTTTTTGTTTTAGCGATTGGATTTAGTCCAGCTTGTATTGATTGAAGAAATTCTTTGCCGGTTAATAGTTTCAAACGAATTAAATCTTGTTGAAATATTCGATACATATCTTAACACAAACAAAACAAGGAAATTCATTTTTCTTTTAAATGAAATCTTTTTCTTTTAATCTACTTTCTGCTTGTTCTTTTTCACGTAAGGTTTGATCGACATAGAGTTTTGTTCGTTTTGGTACATCAATTTTTACTTGTTGTTCTTTTGGTGGACCATGAAGTACATCGCTTTCTTCGAAGACTGCTGTACGTTTTAGAATTTTTAATACGAGGCCACCATCTAAATTTCAATTGAAAGAGAAAAATAATAATCTCGGAGTTTTGACCCTCGAATGAGTAAACGTAGGTGCTAAAACAGAATGCTAATAAATAATTCTCATCTCAGTAGTATGAGATCAGGAGCGGTATTCCCTTGTTTTATTCATGTAATCAAAAGTCGGCATGGCTTCTCTTACTTTTTGTAACCATTACTAATGTTGCATCTTCTCGTCCTAGCCGTCCAAATTTCATTGCATAAACATTTTCTTCAATATGAATAACATCAACAAGAAATTTGTCTTTATATAAATGTATTTCATTATTCGCTAAGGCAACAGCTACAGCTTGAAAACCCTTTGGACGATAATCAATCTGACACATTGCAGTGATTTGAGCTGGTAGTATGTGTTTCCAATAGCGTTTACCCTTTTCAAACAAACAAGGAAGCAAAGATGTTAAAGTTTTTCTTTTCTCTATGTTCATACTTTTGTTGTATAACAATGCAATGATGAATCCATACAACCAACAATTATATTTTTACCAAAGCGTTCAAGACCAACAGCAATTGAATTTAAATAAATAGAATTTCGTGGCTGTGGGTTTCCTCTAACATATATATATTTTTTTCTTGTTTCGGTAAGTTTAATTAATAGAAATGATTTTTACCTTCGAAATAAATAAATATATCCATTACGGCAAGCGGCTAATATACGAAATTCAACATCATAAACGCCGGATACATCAAGAAATGATGGAGTTGCAGGACAATTCATCTTTGATTATTCAATAGAATGTCGAAAATAGTTTTATTTTTATTTGTATCTTACTGTAGCAAGTATTGTGAATGCTTCAGATTCAACTATATAAATATTTTGATCCTCAGTACCAATTACAAGACAATTAATTGCATCTTCATCAGCAGAATTCTTATTTAATTTTTTCATACATGTTATACAACTCTTTAAAAACAAAAAAAGAAATACAAAAGAGCAATAGAAAATTATGTTTTCAATTTTATTTACCTGTCGTTTTAATTCAATATTTTTAAAATGTTCAACGAATTGATGTGCCTCAGTGCTGTTTGTCATTTGTAAAAACCTTAAATTTATTCAAACAAAAATAGACTTTCGGTACAAACGTCTTAAAACAATATATTCATTCTTCCTAAAGATATACTCAGAATTTGTTTGTCAAGAACAAAAATGCATAAAATAGCGATTATATAAAAATCAATTGTATCGAGAATACGAAGGACGACTTTCTAATAAGTGATTTTTTCCTTTTTGTTTTGTATTCTGAAAGAGAAACATTTTTACTCGCAGCTGAGATTTAGAGATACAGCTATGAATTTCTTCATAAACACTCATACATAATTTTTCACTCTTCTAGCTCTAATCGTTGAGTCGAAAAGTGAGCAAATTTATTGTGACAAAATTTGCGCATTGTAGAATATCATCAGTCTTACATGAAGGATCGATTTGTTAAAATAATCGAACCATTACGATGAAGATCATTAAGAATATCATGCATTGCTTGAATGTCAATATTACCCTAGGAAATAATGTTAAATATTTTCAAGAATATGAGATATGCATTTAGATTATTTCGAACGGCAACAACTAACCTCTCTTGCTTTGAGCCAAACATCTTTTTCTATTTGAGCTATTTCTAATTGAGGTAATACAAATTTATAATAAGGTCGAAGTGATTTAAATAGAAAAACAGCTGGACCAGAGGCAACTGCCAGCGCTGAGAAAAAAAGACAACGAAATCTTAATAAAGAAAAATAAAGCAACTAAGAATATTCTACCAGGAATTCTCGGTTGAAGATTATCTGTATAACAAGCAACAACAGCACATGGTAAATCTGAAAGATTATTTTCTTTTAGTAGGGAAAATCCTAGAGAAATATTTGAAAATAAAAATTATTAATTAAGAAAAAAAAAATTTCAATTTTACCCTTGAATACTTTTAGTTTGGCTTGTAACTTCGGTACTAAAAGAATATTTCCAAAATCAGCAATAACTAAATTAACTGAGCCTTCCGCATATAAATCTACAAGCTCTATACATGTTTCAACTGTATTAATTCCCGCAACATAATCACTATGAGCTGGCAGCCATTTACTTTTAGGATCCGATCTACAGAATTGAAATTTGAAAATATTTATTTATTCAATAAAAACATATATTTATTATTTTTTTACGCAGCTGTTGTAGGACGGGTTTGATTAATCTCAGTGTCATCATTATTTTCAGGTTCTTGATTGTATTTCGACGCAGATTTATCTCCTTTAGTTAATGACATTATTGCTTCAATTGATGAACTAAATCCTTTTTCGAAAATATCTTGTCATATGTTATTCCATGACAACAGGAAGAATAAGTAAAGTAAAGTAAGCACCTTTTTCCAGAGGTCGCTAGTGTTTAATTCATTGGTGTTGTTGTATCTATAGTAACAAGGTCAGACAAGAAAGTTCAATGGTAAAATTTTCTACTAATTTTACAAAAAGAAACATCTACGTTTGTTATATTTTTTCGTGCTATTTTTGTAAAAAAACGAAAAAGAAAATAATAGAATCTGTTTTTCTCTTCGAAATTGCCTTATTGTTGAGTTGAAAACAAAAGGTTGCATTACTTTTTTCTTCCATCATTGGATCCATTTGTTAGAAATTAACTCCTAGAAAAATACGAATGGAATATAATTCAGGTGGTAGTATGATTTTACCAGATACTATTGATCTTAATGAAAATGATCCTTCTGATGAAGATATCGTTCATGAACAAGCAAATCAAAATGAAGTAAACAAAGAAACCGAATCGATTCAGTTTCTTTTTTGTTCGTTTAAAACAATGACTTCTTTTCATTCCTATTAGATTGTTGAGTTAATCATGGCTGCTTTCGAAGGACATGAGGAACCATCTGATGGTGAAGATGACGAATCATTCAATACATCTGATTCAAGTCATCATAATTCAGACGAAAAGCATACGTTACATATATATAATAATAATAATCATCATACTGATGAACTTAACGTTCAACAAAATAATGAGTAAGAGTTTTTTTTCCTTTACGAAAAAGAAACCCTTCAAAATCCATAACCTAAACAACCGTGAATTGATTAAACTACTGAAACTTTTACAATCAAATAAATAGATTTTATTGAATAAGATAAAACAAAAAAAAAGAAATATATATAATTGTTATTTTATAACAATGTCGAATAGATTTTTGTCTAGCTGTTAAAACAAAGAAAAAACTCGGACACTATTCAAGTATCGATTTGTACTTTACGTATTTAGCTGATTATGATAATAAAATATATATTTATATTATTTTGAACGTATTTCAAAAACGAATTTTATTTAGAAGCTCATGAAAATAAAATCAAGGCCATTAACTATAAAATTTAAAAAACAGACTACTTTAATAAATAGTTAAACGATTGATTTATTTAAAAATAATGTTCGTTTATTGTGTAGTCTCTTGAAGAAACATGCAGAAATTTTAATTCTACTTTAACAGTCTGTATAGGACTTCTGACTTGAGATTAATGAGTCGATTTTGACACGACCGGTAAGTTGAGTTTCGACGAAATTTAGTGCTCCCATACTTTCTCTTCGAACATAAACAACGAAAGACTCGTTATATATTTCTATACAACAGCATAATAATGATCGATTTACTGTAAGTCATTTGTTCATTGTGAGTTTTGGGGTAAAAAAATGATACTCTATCGACTGCTACGGAAAAACAAATGTTAGTAAAAGAATTTCGCCTTTATTTCTATGCAAAAACTGGTAACATTATGATCTGTGCCGATCCAGAAGTTTGAAAGATATGCAAAACCTAACTATATTCAGTAACATAAGAGAATCCGCGTTTTCAAGTTCGGATAAATTACTTCAAGAGGCTGAAAAAACACAAAGGAACATTTCTTTCAAATGACTTCTCAATAGTCCATTAGCCAAATAAATATTTAATGATGCTTTTCAATTCGTTAAAATCAACAATACGAGAATAAAGAAATCATACGATTAAAGCTGATTCAAAAAGTTTCGAATACTTTGAATTTTTTATCAAATATTCACACACAGTCAAGTAAATAGATACAACACTATTGTAACTGAAAGAAATGATGAATAAATATGAGGACTTTGAAATCTTAACCTAATGCCCGACTGTACCATGTCCTTGAACGATTTCCTTCATACGCGATTTGATTCATAGCATTTTTCTTTCTAACAGAACAGCATTTTTCATTAAGACTGATGCAAACTAATCATTCATATCGATTATTTTCAAATCATACAGTTTCTACTCGATCACCCTTAGGTGTTCCTTCCACAGATATTCATGAGGTAGGCTTCATCAATGCCTTTCATTGTTTTGTCTGTATAGTTTTTGTTTTTTGCATCACAATCAATTTAAGATCAACGTCGATGATATTGAACATTCACAAAATGATGAAAGTAATCATAATAACGAAAAAATATATGTCAATGGGAACAGTCCTATTCTAATCGATCAAAATAATAACCGTTCGTCTAGTGTATTTGATTCGCTGAATCCTCAATATTTCTATCAAACATCATCAGTAAATCTATTGGATATGCAAAATCAATTAAATAAATTGCGGATATTATGCAATGCTAAAGATCGTAAAGTTTCTCAACTTGAAAATCTTTGTGAAGAATACCGAGAAAAATATGAAAGTGAGCTACGAACATTTAAACATCAACTTCTATTAAGCGAAAGTAAGTAAAAATGAAAGATTCGGTTCTCTTTTCTACAATACTTCTATTTTAATATTGTCTCAAGGATCACATTATGACTGGGAGCAAAAATATAAACTGCTCAATAGAAACCGCGATGGTTTATTTGAAACAAATAATCAATTACAAAGAACAGTTAAAAATGCAGAATTAAGAATTCAACAATTAGAAGCAACGAACATGCAGGTACAAAACTTCTCTTACAGGAGGCTGATTCATTAATTCGAAATATCAATAAATTTTCCGACTTCAATGTAAAGTTGATGTCGTTTAAATATATTTTAACTAAATAGACACTTGCACGCGTATTCTCTCAGGGCTTAGATGTCTAGCGATGATTTACATTGAGAGTGAGATCGAAAACGTTTCGTTTATCATTGTAGTCGACTCTCATTCTTGTAAGTTCTGAATAGAGACTAACATACAAATGAGCAATAAAACAATAGTGAAGCAGTTATGTATACTGACTGCAACGTTCGGGTCTGTATTTGAATACANGCTTTGTTCTGTATTTCGTCTATTTTGTTTGTTCGAGAAAAATAAATCGGATCAATAAAGGTCATCCGTCTATTATATGACACTAAAACTAAAGCTATCTTTTATTAAAGTCAATATAATTTCTATTCTAATATTTTATTTGATTAGATGGAAAAGAAATTTTCTGATTCGGAGTCATTTGCCGATACTCTACAACGAAAATTGAGCACCTTACAACAGTTTGAATCCATCGCACAGGCACAGCACGATTATGAACTTATTTTGGCTACGATGCGTGAAAAACATGAACAAGAATTAGTAACTTTACATGAAAAATTAAAAAATGCTCAAAAGAATTTACAAGAAAAGGTCTTTTTTCCAAAAAGATATAGCTGTAAAAATGTAAATTGTTATTAATTTAGAATGTTGAAATTAATGAAATTCGATCTCAATTAGAACTTGTATGTAAAGGACACGAAAAAGTAAAGTAATTCTTATAGATTATAATGAAAAGCTGATTGAAATTTTTTGTTTCGAAGGTTATATTCGAACGTACCGAGACTATTAATCATTTAAACGCAAAATTACATGATTGTCAACAAAACTATGCTTATTTACTAACCAAGAGTTCATTGGAATCATCCAATCAAATAGAAATCAAACAGCAATTAACAAATATGACGCAAGATAAAGAAAAACTCGAATCTAAATGCCAAGAACTACAGGTATATTTATCCACATGTAGTTTACCTTTGTGAGAAGTCTGCATTAACTATCGGGAGTAAATTCTGTAATGTCACGACTGCGGATTATCAATCGCTGATTGTAAACTAAGACCAGGCTTAGAAAAGTTTTCTTTATTCGGATACGAAAAAAACCCGTATAGGGCTCGATTTTCTAATATAGTTCATAGTGTACACAAAAATGATGATTGCCAATGTTAACAACTGCCGCTAAAATAATAATAATGATCGTTGCTCAATTTTAAGATTAAAAACTTATAGAAAAAACTTTCTTTTATGCAAAGCGTTCAATATTTTGTCATAATTTTCTAGAAGTTTTCTTTTGTTCATATCGAAATTCTAGATGGAATGTTTTTAGTTTATCGATCAATTATACTTTCGATTAATTTTAAATGAAAATTTTATTTCTCATTGACCTTTTTACTATTATTATTTATCACGCACACACACAAAAAAAAACTCATTCTCTCTTCGAATGTTTATTTGCCATAAAGGTTTTGTCTCGTTGTAATATTCATGTCCCACTATGAGTGTAAGATAACAAAAACGAAAAAAAAATGGTTTGAATCTATCTATGATAACAGAAAGAGAAAAAAGATTATATCAGTGACAACAAAAATCTACCATGGTAGTAAGAACATGGGTAGGTAGTGTTTGATATCTTGCAAAAATTCAATTTTCTTGTGGTTTCATTTAGTCCGAAATTCGTACATTGCGCGAACGCCTTGATCCTAAAGAATATGCAATTAATAATAAACTCATAAAAAATTCTCCTATTGATAATCATTATAGCAATCAAAATTTTACACTAGTCGAATCGGCGACAGATCAAAATATTCATTTAAAACAGCGAATTGATGAGTTTATATCAAATGAAAAACACCTTCTTGCATTGATTGACGAATTACAGAGCAACGTTCGAAATCAAGAATATTCATCGAAACGTACTTACAGCAGTAGTAGCAGTAGTTCGAATGAAACAGTTATAACTACAAGTATTCACATGGAGAAAATTCAAGATTTAACACAGCAAATCGAAACATTAAAAACAAGTTATGCAGATTTAGAAGAAAAATATGAATATGAAAAGCATGAACTACAAACTATGATTGAACAATTACGTGAAGAAGTTATTGAAACTGATAAAATGAAACAGTTTTATAATGGTAAAAGATTTTCATGTTTTTCTCTTTTCTTACTTTTTCGTTTTGGTTTAGATGTAAATCACGAAGCAAGTCCTACGGAAGATATGTTACGAACAAAATTCGAGTTTGAATTGAAAAGTAAACTAGATACAATGCGTCGAATACTCGAAGAAGACTACAATGAAAATATTTCGTCCTATAAAAAGACTCAAGAAAAGCTCGAACAAGAAAATCAAGATTTAAAAATAAAATCCAATCAAGATTTAGAACAAAAAACCAGAGAATTACGTCAAGAAATGGACGCAATGAAAGTAAAACATGAAAAACAAATTATTCAACTAAACAACGAAATTGATCGACTTAAAACTAATGGTGAGTTCTATTGTTCAAGAATTAATTTGATTTCGTTGCGAAAATTAGACAATAAGTCAAGTCGATAAGAATAGTTAACTTCATGAATTTGCACAGCTCGCAGGATCGAGCATTTCAGTTTCAAGACCGAAAATCGCTACGTGCAGTACGTAGTATAGATGAAAACGGTTCTTGTTTTGTTTTTGGAGCCGAGCCCAATCTGCCAGGAACAGGCAGATAAGGGATCACATTTTTTTTCGGCGCCGAGTCCCGAGAGTTAGTTTTTTTTTTCTTCTATTTGTTTAATTATGATGCACACTTTTACTGATTAAAATTTATTGTGCCATCTAGAAATATTCTCCTTTCCTCTCCTAGTTGTGAATTTTTCGAAATAAATTATGTGACAGAAGAATCAGATCATTTTTCACAGGTGCCAATGTTGCTATATCTTATCATTGTCTTAAATCTAACACCTTTGATTTACTTTTCAGAAGATGCAAATAGTCGTTTAGCATATGTCGAAAAAGAATTCGAACAATTAAAACATGATTACTATGATCTAAACTTGAAGCAAAAAGAATTATTAAAATCTTGTTCAACTCTTGAAAATCAAAATCAAATTTTATTAAATTCCACTGAAAAATTCGACCAGGAAAAAATTCAATTAAAACAAACATTCAAAGATGAAGCGGAAAAACTTTTAAATGAAATAAAAGAATTAAATGAATTGAATCAACATCAGAAAGATGAATTATTATCTATTCATAAACATAGTGATTCTAATAATAATTTAAAACAAGACATTGCACTATTAGAAGCACGCATCAATAATTATGAGAATACGATTACTCAATACGAAGATTTTCGTGTAAAATTAGAGAATAACTTACAACGAATTACAGAACACCGTGATAAATATAAAACTGACTTAAAATTAACACAAGCAATGTTACGAGCCAAAGAAGACGAATATGATAAGTTGAAATTACATATTATTGAATGTGAAAAACAATTACAAGATAAACAACATCTTGTACCATATGAAACAACAATAAATGATTTACAAAGACAAATTAAACAGTATGAATTACAAATTCACGAATTAAAGCAAACACAAACAGCACACAATGAGGTAAATTGAAAATTTACTCTACGAAATCTGGTTCTCTACCGATACAACGTAGACGTCCGAATAGAGTAGTTTCATTAACCTATGAAGTAGTCGAATGAATATATTCGATACATAAAATGTTACAGATGATTTTATCCTAGCGAAATTCCTGAAAAAGGGAATAGTAGTCATTGGCAAGTCCTAGGGCACTATCAAATTAGCGATAAGCATCAGAAAGGCAAATCTATCTATATATATATAAATCTTTTTTTCCCTCTGTGAAATCTGTATTAAGTACATTGACTATAATAAACGAGTATTTGAAATGTTAAATGTTTCAAATACTATTTTTTACTTTATATTAGACAACTCGTCCGTTAACTCGTATTGGGAAAGGTAATATACAATAGTGCTAATATGTTTTGTCATGTTGCATATAGAATATTAGCATAAATTTTCATGGCATTAGTTTAGCAACGTAGACTATTTGATATTTCTCTTTTTCATCCTGTGTTTTTGTTTTTAAGTACTAACAACTAACTCGTTTATTCAGGTAGAAAATCTAGAATTTTTATTCTGGATGGATTGCATAATAAGTAGTGATTAGGTAAAAAGCACATCGCGAGAAAAGTAAATTCTCTATTTGATGGGAGGCTCTATAATTCACTTAAATTTTATGACTTATTTTTGTGTCAAAAAAATGCAGTCAGCTCCTTCCTTTTATCTTTTCTCCTGTTAACTTAACACAATGTAATCATTTATTCCTTAAAATAGGATATTGAAGTAAAATATCGTGAAAAACTCATGTCTGCTGATATTCAAAAAAGTCAACTAGAACAAAATTTACAAGAAACAAATCGAGCGCTCAACCTAGCTGATTGTCATTTACAGCAGGAAATTTCAAAAATAAAAGTAAGCCTTGAACAAGAATATAATCATCGCTATGAAAATGATCAAAAACGACATCAAAATGATTTGAATCAGTTACGACAACAATTAGCCAAGGAAATTGATAGCAAACGTTTTATTAATCATTCTATACAGGATACTGATGAACTTAAAAAAATGTATCGAACAGAAATCGATCGTTTATACCGTAAGACTAGTTGAAATAAAACCCCACTAGATATTTAACTTTATTTATCTTAAGGTGAAAATCTTGACTTAAGTCAACATCAAGCAAAACTTATTGATGCACATCAAAAGCAAATGCAAATAATGAAAAAAGAATTAGATGATGGCTATACTAATGTTATAAGTGAAGTTCAACGCGAACAAACACGTTTACAAGCACGATGTGATCAACTTAAACAGCAATTATTGGACTCACAACAAACCATCGAACAATTAAAGTCGAGTTTGAATCGTTTAAAAAACAACCGTTTCGGTGATCTATCAAAAGTTACAGAAGTGCCTGTCAATGAAAAAATGACTTCTGAACGCGCGAATAATGATCAAATAGATAATCTACAAAATCGTATTAAACATTTTGTTAAATTACTCGAAGAATCCAATGATAAGTAAGATTAAAATTCTACTCCTATGTCCTTCCCATAATTACTCCTAGAAACTTACCTTGTTCCGTTCTTGAATGATGATAATGTTCTTGTCAATCGCGTAACTCCGATCTTTACATTTGTATTGTTTTCGAAGTCCAAGAAAAACCGTTGTCTGTTCGGAATGAAACTTCGTCTTTGCATTTTCTAAGAATTCTACTTTTAATAATGAATGAGAGAATATTCTATTGAATTTTGTGCTTTACTTAAGGTTAAACCAAGAACGAACGGTGCACGCGAAACAATCAAATGAATATCAACAAACTGTAGCTTCGCTACAAGCAAAAATGAATGATATGTTGAAACATCAAGCGAAGCCCGCCGATGAAATCAAACATGAATATCAACACGAACGTTTAAGACATCAAAAACAAGTCACGGCACGACCAGTTAGTGCAGCCGAATCCATACAAGTACTTTCTTTTTTTTTCATATTTTTAAATAAAATATTGATTTTAACATTTTTTTCAAATTCAGACCAACTCATCAGGCACCGATATGAAAATCGATGCTAAATCAAATAATGAAACATTTCGAGGTAACAGTCCCATGCTAAGAAAAAGTTCACCAATCGTTCAATCCAGAGTGAGGTAGAGATTTAAAATACAAAACAAAGCTGCCATTTATCTGCTAAAATAAATTTGCTCTATACGATTAAGCGTTGGTTTTTCATATATGCTGCATATGAATATACATACTTAAATGATTGCATCCATTTTAGAAATTTTTACAACTGAAATGATTGCTTTAATACGGCTAACATGCAAGATGATTTTTGATCTGCATCATAGAGGTATAGTTTTGGTTTCTGTTCATTTGATATAGATGTATAGGATTAGCTTTTAATTGCTTTCATTGAATGATTCTAACGCTTGCATATCTTATATTTATTCGTGAGGCATGTGTCTCAGTTTGTTTTTGTTTTACTCTCGAAGTTTCTTCAACTCATATTATGGACAATCTGGAAATCTCAATGAAAAAACAAATTCAAAATGAATTAATCCGAAATCGCAATTCAATGATTAAAGAAATTCGTCGAGAAATATTTGAAAAATTGACCTATGCACTGAGAAGTCAAAAAGTGTATGTTATCAATCGATTTAATTTGTTTTTATTTTCAATAACATGAAAATGTTTAGGCCAGATACAACTATTGATATGCATATATTTGAACTTGATCGTCTTCTATCTCAGCTGACGCAAGATTGTTTAGATTCTTTTCCTTCATCGTCCTCATCCGTATCAAATTCTTCTGTTCTATCTATTCAAATAAGTTCTCAACATCGACAAAACCGTACAGTTATCTATGATTCTTCTCTAGCAAATAAATCTAAAGTCTTATCAACAAAATCTATTGAATGTCTTTATTTGACTCCAACAACAAATAAACAACCTGCACCCTTAGCCCCACACTGTCGTATCATGCTCGATGATGATCGTCGACCAAAATCAGCATCAGATATTTTAGAAGATAGTCAAAATCCTGCCATTACAACCATTTTATCTCCAAATGGGCATAAATTTCAACGATCACAAAAGAATAAATATCTTCAAAAGAAAATGCATCGAAGTGAAAATGATATAATGTTAGCTGTGCAACCTAACGGACAACAAAAACCGTATATAGAAAATAATCACGCTACAGTAACACTGTATGAAAATGGCCGAGACGATCGACATCCAACAGTTCGAACTTCAGCAAAAGAATTAGAACGAAAGTCAAATTCATCGTCTGATCTTTACTATGCTAAAACTCGAACACCGAATATATATTATGCTACTGCACGACCCATAGTTAATGATGAACAAGAACAAGAAGAAGATGATGAGTTAACATGGCCAAATGAACCAATATCTAGTAATCCTTCAACACAGACAAATGGAATAAAAAAACTTGTAAGTTCTGGTTTAAAACTTTTTATTACACAATCACCACAACATAAACGATCAGGAAAATAATGGATCTGTGCATTTTGTTTTGACTTCCAGTTGTTTTATTTTTTATTTTCATATTTAAATGATGAATTCTCATTCATTGATTTGCTTTTTTTTGGATAGATTAATTTGTATTATGTTGTTTAACGTTTGTTTTGCTTTTATTCATTACCGGTCCTATTTTTCTCTTGTAAGCCTTTCATGCATCCACTTCTATTGGAAAGTTTAGTTATTTTGCAAATATATAAATTGATCAAATGAGTCTAATTTAATTAATTCTTGTGTTCTGACGCCTTTAGTGTAACATATGATCTACAAGGAGCACTGAAGTTTCAACTGTGCATGTACTCTCAACATACTCCGCGTTAAAGAGATGTGTTCCTTAATAAACTTTTTAAGATTACGCCCATAAATTGAAATAAAAAAAAA
Organism: Rotaria magnacalcarata; assembly: GCA_900239745.1. Taxonomy (NCBI): domain Eukaryota; kingdom Metazoa; phylum Rotifera; class Eurotatoria; order Philodinida; family Philodinidae; genus Rotaria; species Rotaria magnacalcarata. Next base: position 7,842 of record OENM01000312.1, on the reverse strand, counting down.
CAAATTCAGTACAACAACTTGTTATTTTTATTAATATTGCTGTGACTTACACTAGAATTATACAAAACTTGAATACAAGGCGGAGAGGGGGGCATTCTGTCGAGCCATTCGAATGGCTGGAAACGTCCGAGAGAGTCTTCCAAAGGGGATAATTGCTGGCACCTAGCACCCTGGTACCTGCTCAGCACCTGCCCAGCACTTACCGCTTTGAGTCTTCCTCCCTTGAATCTGTGTATCTTGTAAAAGTACTGTAGCTAACCGCAGAACATTTTCGCTGGAATAAAAACTGCGCCACATCATGTAATAAAAATCGCGTGAAAATCGAAGGTTTATCGTGATTTATCATGCCGATTAATTGTGAGATTAATCGCGATACAATCGTCAAAAATGGCGATTTTTGCTGATTTTTTTACCGATTTTCGAAAATTAATCGCGATTCTTTCTTCATCAGTAAACGAACTTCACGCCCAGGACGAACAATCCGATAGCTGGATCCAACCAATTTCGATCGGTTCCTGCAGGATTCTAAGCAAAACTGTGTTGTGGACCCACTCACGAATCCTTAGTGTTGGAATCCGATCGATTCTTGCAGGAACTAGCCAAAATTTGATAGGTTTTTTTAGAAACCTCGTTGGAATCAGACTCCTGAAATTCCTATCGAATTCGGCTGTTGGATTTGGTCAGATGTTCACAGGATTCCAACACTAGGGATCCGTTAGTAGTTCCTCAACCCCGAATCCCATGGGACTTTGTCGACTCGTCGGATTTTATAAGAACCGATCGGATTCAGTATCGGATTCATTCACCTAGGTGGATTATGCCACTCAAGAAAACAAAACGCTAAATATTCGATCTCGATGATTAAGACAATATTCACGAAACATTTTTACAGGCCATTGTATACAGTAACCGTTACCACAGCTGAAATAATCCGATAATGGGCAAACAGTATGTTCACATCGAAAGCTTATATCTTTTTCACATTCACCTATAGTATTCAAAGAATAGGATTCGTCAGATCGATCCAAACATTCATGACTAGGCTTCATATGTTTACTAGTATCTGTTAAGAATTTTTCATTAATACACATTCTATCTCGACATTGATATTCATTGTCAGCACATTGATTCATGAATAGCTCGAGACAATATTTTTCATCCTCACCTCCATCGAGACAATCGATTTTTCCATCACATATCTCACGCCAATCGAGACATATATGAGAAGAGCCACGATCACATTTCATGTATACATAGCAGGAAAATTTAGCGTACCGAAAGTGTACTGTTTTCCATTTACCTGTTATGTCAACAATGTCCGAAAAAGTTCTATTCAAAGCAAATGGTTATTGGCAGAATGATCCGAACCATGATATAGTGAAATTATAAAACCGTTCCATCGACGAGGAAGCATTCGTGTGTAAGAATTGTTGATAACGTTCAATAAGATCAACAGGACTTGATCATTGTATTAGACTTCCAGCAGTCACATTTTCTTTCTTTAGCTGATTAAATGTCAATACCAAGCCGATTGATCCGTTGATAATATCGTAATTCTCTTCCGAAGATAATCGAATGCGATACTCAAGAAGCTGCTGTACTGCATACATAATTCCATCCTGCTTGCTCCATTCATTTGTCAAATGATAAATGCAATCATGTGAAAATTCATGATTGATTGCATCTGTATGGCAGCAACTGTAATGTTGCTGCCATGTATTGGAGAAAGAAAGTATCGAGATAATAAAAATTAAATATATGTATTAATGCCATGGTTGCTGATAGGAGTCACCTTCTAAAAATGATACTCTATTACTTTATATTGTTATAACTAGAAAGTGAGTATGCCTACTCTCTGGAAAAAGGAAGTATCATACTGCAACCTTTAAAAGTTTTACTTAAGATCCTCAATTTTTTAAGGTTCTATATTTGGGTACCATTTTCTGAGCCTGGTTTCGGTTATATTCAGTAACTATAGGTTCCAAAAAGGTTCCGACTTTTCGACTAAATCCTTTTTTAGTTTCTTTTTCAAATTTCTTTTTCATCGTGTCGTAGTTCTCAAATTTTGATACAGCCGTGCTGTATTATGTTTTTTTTTATCAAATCATCGAGTGCAGCTTCTTTTAATCTCACAAGAAACTAAGGTAAATTCTGCATGAATTTGTTTTATCCTAAAAGTGCATAACAAAACTAGCAAATTATAAATTTCATCGAGTATGAGCCTGATTGAATTTAAGGAAAGGACAAGCGAAAAGAATACAATCACTAATACTCTATTTATTATTAAACAATAGATACTACTCTGAAAAAAATAAAGGAGGCTTACAGAACCCTCCGAAAAGGATCTGTAGATTTTCAAAATGCTCCAAATGTGTCCAAAGTCTCAAAAAAAGGATAAAAATTTTGACAGAACCTTTTGAAGGTTCTGCGTTTTACCCAAGTGCAGAACCATCTCTTACAGAACCTTTTTTTCGGTTCTGTACAGCAAAAAAAGGTTCCGTGAGAAAATACAAAACCTTGAAGGTTCTGTACAAAACGATTGGGTTCAGTACGGAACCATTAGGGTTACGCACCAACGGTTAATGGTTTT